>CABHPH010152782.1:44623-55280 GCA_902168325.1 Peromyscus nudipes
AATAAATAAATAAATAAATAAATAAATAAATAAATAAATAAATAAATCATTAAGAAGATTTCAAAAAAAAGAAAGAAAAATGCCAAATTTTTTAGTCTATTCTTTTCCAAATGCACTTTCTAACTTTTTTGTTTTTAAAATAGCTTATTGGAAGACAAAAAGACAGCCAACAGAATGAGAAAAGACCTTCACCAACCCCATATCTGAAAGAGGATTGATCTCCGAAGTATATAAAGAACTCAAGAAACTAGACATCAAAATACTGAACAGGGGTTGGGGATTTAGCTCAGTGGTAGAGCACTTGCCTAGCAAGCACAAGGCCCTGGGTTCGGTCCTCAGCTGGGAAGGGGGGGAAGAAAAGAAAAAAATACTGAACAATCCAATTAAAGAATGGGCTACAGAACTAAACAGAGAATTCTCAAAAGAAGAATCACAAATGACTGAAAGACATTTAAAGAAATGCTCAACATCCTTAATCATCAGAGAAATGCAAATCAAAACGACCGTGAGATACCACCTTACACCTGTCAGAATGGCTATGATCAAAAACACTAATGACAGTCTATGTTGGAGAGGATGTGGGGCAAAGGGAACTCTCCTCCACTGTTGGTGGGAATGCGAGCTTGTACAACCACTGTGGAAATCAGTATGGCAGTTTCTCAGAAAATTGGGAATTGATCTACCTCAAGACCCAGCCATACCACTCTTGGGCATATACCCAAGGAATGCTGATACATACCACAAAGATACATGCTCAGCTATGTTCATAGCAGCACTATTTGTAATAGTCAGAACCTGGAAACAACCTAGATGCCTGTCAACTGAAGAATGGATTAAGAAAATGTGGTACATATACACAATGGAGTACTACTCAGCAGAGAAAAACAATGACATCATGAAATTTGCAGGCAAATGGATGGAACTAGAAAATATCATCCTGAGTGAGGTAACCCAGACCCAGAAGGACAAACATGGTATGTACTCACTCATAGGTGGATTCTAGATATAAAGTAAAGAACAATCAGACTGCAACCCACAGAACCAGGGAGGCTATATATATAGCAGGGGGGACCCTAGGATGACTGTGGCTTATAATAAGTTTTGGTTTTACTCAATCACTGGGCAAGCCTCAATGAAACATTTCACTATTAGGATAAGAATTTGTACTGTATCAAATTGATGAAAGAAAAATAAATAAATAAATAAAAATGGGGGAAAGTAGCTTATTGGAACCAATATTATTATTGTATTTGCACTTAATTTTTATAGTCATCTAGTTGTGCATTTTCTGACTGTATAGAAGAAACTTTGTTATATAATAAATTAAATATCTAAACGGCAAAAATAAAATATAATAAACTTACTTTCCCTTCAAAGATTAAAAAAAAGAACCAGCTCTTTAACTGTCTAACTATTTATTTAACTAGAAATTGGGGCTTGAACTTAGTCCTCCTTTGCCTGGCTTCTGCAGTTCCCTATTCTCAGAAAATGCAGTCTTCCACCTGAAGAATGGCACCATCTGATTCAGACACGCTAAAGCACATCTGTTGCTTAAGATTTTCCAAAATAATTTCTGTTGCCACTGCACTGCGGACAGTGAACTTCTGCAAAGGAGAGTCTGTCACTCGGGGAGCCTCCCTGGGCAGCCCTTGACGGGCTATTCAGCTCTCTTCTGAATTTCAGGGCAATATTGGCACCTGGACCAGACTCCTTCCGAAGAAAAACCCTGTTTTGTGTGTACCAGGCAGCCATGTCTCAGAGGAAGCCATCCCCCAGGACAGGCCTTGCATATTATGCTCAACATAGCCAGATTTGCTATTTCATTTTGGTCTGGAGACAGGATCTCTGGTTCCTAGGAAGGGTTCCAGGACTACAGTTAAAGGGTTCACCTAAAATGGTGTGGCAAAGTCGATCACGGTAGCAACAACAACAACAACAACCCAGCAAATACTTGACAACTACTTTTCAACTACACAGGAGCCTCTGGAGGAAGGATTGTGAGTTCAAAGCAACTGGGTACCATAGCAAGTCCTCAACTTAAAAATAAGGAAATGAGAGAACAGAAAGTAGTAAGTGCCTGGCGTTTTCCTGGGGAAAGACCTCCAAGCTTCCATCAGATTCTGGAAGAATAAGATTTTTTTTTAAGGAATAGCCTTGAATAGAACACAGACAGCACACTCACTAAGATCAATGATTAATAAATGGGACCTCATATAACTGAAAATCTTCGGTAAGGCAAAGGATATGCTCAAAAGGACAGAATGGCAGTCCACAGCATAGGAAAAGATCTGACAGAGGGCTGATTTCCAAAATATATAAAGAACTCAAGAAACTAGACATCAAAACACTAACTAATCCAATTAAAAAAATGGGGTACAGATCTAAATAGAGACTTATCAACAGAGGACTCTCAAATGGCTGAGACACACTTACAAAGATGTCCAACATCCTTAGCCAAGAGGGAAATGCAAATGAAAATGACTCTGGGATTCCACCTTACACCTGTCAGAATGGCTAAGATCAAAAACACAAATGACAGTTCACACTGGTGAGGATGTGGAGCAAGGGGAACACTCCTCCACTGCTGGTGTGAATGCAATCTTGTATAGCCACTTTGGAAATCAATATGGCGGTTTCTCAGAAAATTGGGAATTGAGCTATCTTAAGACCCACCTATACCACTCTTGGGCATATTTCCAAAGGATACTCAATCATACCACAAGGACACTTGCTCAACTATGTTCATATCAGCTTTATTCATAATAGCCAGAACCTGGAAACAACCTAGATGCCCCTCAATTGAAAAAAATGGAAATGGAAAAAGAAAATGTGGTACATTTATACAATGAAGTATTATGCAGCTGTTAAAAATAATGACATCATGAAATTTGCAGGCAAATGGATGGGACTAGAAAATATCATCCTGAGTGAGGTAACCCTGACCCAGAAAGACAAACATGGTATGTACTCACTCATAAGTGGATAGTAGCTGTAAAGGAAAGGGTAACTATGCTACAGTCCACAAACCCAGAGAAGCTAAGTAACAAGGAAGGCTCCAGGGGTGGGTGACACATGAATCTCACTGCGAAGGGGAAATAGAGTAGACATCACAGGTGGAAAGAGGGGTCCGGATGGGGGCTGGCATGGGAGGGACCAGGTTAGGGGAGGATGGAGGGAGAGAGTACTGGGAGAGACAACTGGATTCAGGGGCATCTCTGGGATGAGCTAGAAACCTAGTGCAATGGAAACTCCCAGGAATCTATGAGGGGGACCCTAGCTAAGACTCCTAGGAATGGGAGATACAGTGGGATACAGAGCCTGAACCTGCCGTCTCCCGTAACCAGGCAAGACTTCCAGTGGAGGAATTGGGACCCCAACCCAGCCACAAACTCTTTGACCTTCAATTTGCCCTGCCTGAAAAATGTGTTGGGGTAAAGGTGGCACAGAAATTATGGAATTAGCCAACCAATGACTGTTCCAGCTTAAGACCCATGCCACAAGCTGCCTGGAGGGCCAGAGCCCAGAGACTGGATAGCTCAGAGACCTAGGATGGAACCTAACATGACTGGTGATGTCTTAATGATATTCTGATATACTCATAGATTGTTGCCTAGGTCAACTGTTATTAGAGAGGCTTCATCCAGTAAGTGATGGAAACGGAAACAGAGACCCACAGCCAAACATAAGGCAGACCTCAGGGAATCTTGTGGAAGAGAGGGAAGAAGGATTGTGGGAGCCAGAAGGGCCAAGGACAACACAAGGAAATCCACAGAAGCAGCTAACCTGGACTCATAGGGGCTCACAGGGACTAGCCCACCAACAAGAGCATGCACCTGAATGGGACTGACCTAGGCCCTCTGGACGTATGTTACAGTTGTGTAGCTTGGTCTTCTTGTGAGACTCCTAACAGCGGGAACAGGGGCTGTCTCTGACTCTGCTTTTGGGACCCTTCCCTCCTTCTGGGTTGCCTGGTCCAGCTTTAATAGGAGAGGAGGTGCCTAGTCTTGCTATGGCTGGCTGATATCCATGGGAGATTTGCCCTTTTCTGAAGAGAAAGGAGGAGGAACGGAAGAGAGGTTAGGGAGGGGAAGAGGGGAACCTGATGTGGCTGGAAAAAATAAACAAATCAATTAATTAAAAAAAAAAAAGACTTTTCTGTTTCTGGTTTTTTGAGACGGAGTTTCTCTGTGTAGTCCTGGCCGTCCTGGAGCTCTCTCTGTAGACCAGACTGGCTTCAAACTCACAGAGATGCTCCACAGAGTGCTGGGAGTAAAGGCGTGTGCCACAATGGCCCAGCTTCGAAGAACAAGATCTTTGACCTCCCACCTAAGAGGATCATTGCATCACTTTTTCTAGTTGTCAAAAACCTCGGGCACCTTAGACTCACAGAGCACCTGAGAGGCATTTCTCTTCGCTTTTCTTTCAGGAGATCTAGAAAATATTTTTTTTCATTTTTCCAGGACAGGCACCAAAACTACACAGAGAAACCCTGTCTTGAAAAACCATACACACAAAAAAATAGATAATGGAATATTTTCTCTGGATTTATCAAATGCAAATGGACTAGACATTATTGATGTATTTATTGCTTGCATATATTGTATATAGTTATTGTACCTATTGCATACATTTTTTCTTATATTAGTTATGTTTTTTAAATTTTTTATTTTTATTAGACAAAAAAGGGGTTAATGTGGTAATATTTTATTTGTGCTTTGATAAATAAAGCTTGCCTGGAGATCAAGGGGAAAAAAAAAGAAAATAGATTTTTTCATACAATATGATCTGATTACCTGTTCTCCCCCCCCAAAATCCTCCTATATTTTCCCCCCCACACCCAAATCCACACACTTTCAAGCTCTCTCTCATCAGAAAACAGGCATGAAAAAAAAGCCAAAAATAAAGCACAAGAAACATATATAGACACCGAGGCACACATATTCACACACACAGAAATCCCATAAAGAACAAAATTGGAAACAATAATATGTAAGCAAAAGACCCGTAAGGTTAAAAAAAAAAAAAAAACAAAACAAAACTCACACCAAGTATTATGAGACAAAAACCCTACCAAAATACCAGAGTTCATTTTGTGTCTGTCAGGTACTGCTAGGCCAGGGGCCTGCCCTTGAGAGTGCTTTGTGCCCAGTGGTGGTGGCGCACGCCTTTAATCCCAGCACTAGGGAGGCAGAGGCAGGTGGATCTCTGTAAATTCAAGGCCAGCCTGGTCTACAGATGAAGTTCTAGGACAGCTAGGGCTACACAGAGAAACCCTGTCTTGAAAAACCGAAAAAAAACTGCGGGCAATAGAAATTGGCCAAAGACAGCAATTCCATTTGCTGCACTAGAGCTGGATGGGTGGGGCTACCCAGAGCTCCTGGAGCCCCGATGCCAGACATGGTGACCAGACTTGGTATCTGACCTGCTGGGCTTCAGTACTGCTTTGGTTCAACTTTCTCTCTCTCTTTTTACCTTGGCCTGTTGTTACTCTCTCTGAATGGGAATGTTGGTTCTGTGCCTATGGCGAGAGTCTGCTGTTTGTCTTTTGATCTTACCAGGACTCTCAGTATTCAGTCTCAGAAGCAGCTCTGGTCTTTAGATCATGGGACTTCTGAAGTTGAAATGAATGCTGTTGTAGGATGATGTGTTCTGGCGCCAGGCTGTCAAAGAGTGCGCTGTGGTTGACCTTTATTGTCACCTGGACTAGATCTGGAGTCATGTAAGAGACACATCTCCTGGTATACCTTCAAGGGAATTTCTAGAGATGTTTAGCTTAGGAGGGAAGACCTGCCTTGAATGTGGGTGGCACCATCCATGGCATGGGGTCTTGGCCTTAATAAAAGGAAAACAAGAAAGAAAAAAAAAAAGAGTGGTTTGTATACCCAGTGAGACTCCGTTGGAGAATATTAATTTTTCATTTGCCAGTGGTTAATCTATTGGAGTTAGATAGCTTCTGGGCTAGGATGGGGGCCGTGTCCACTTCCTCTCTCAGGCCCCCATCTGGTTTAGACCTGCGCAGTCTGGGCATGCTCCCACCCTCTCTACACTCCTGTGCACATTAGTCCTGTTGTACATAGAAGACCTCATTTCTTTGGTCTCCATGCCCACCGCCTCTTTCTTTTTTTTTTTTTTTTTGGTTTTTCGAGACAGGGTTTCTCTGTGTAGTTTTGGTGCCTGTCCTGGATCTTGCTTTGTAGACCAGGCTGACCTCGAACTCACAGAAATCCGCCTGCCTCTGCCTCCCGAGTGCTGGTATTAAAGGTGTGCACCACCGCCGCCGGCTTGCCCACCGGCTGATAGGACTGAAAGGTTGCATTTTCTCTCTTCTAACCTAGAACACAGTGTTGCACCTAGACACGACAAGCCTACTCGTCCGCCTCCCTAAAGAAGGCGGCTTCGCTTTCTCATGGATTGATTACACAACCTTTCCGAGGCAACCAGGTCATTGTAGCCCGGACTGGCCTTTAACTCCCTGTGTAGCTAAGTAGAACACTGACTTCTGATTCTCCTGCTTCCACCTCCCTGTACCCTCCTACCCAGCTTGATGCCGTGCTGGGGATTGAACTCAGGGCTTTGTGCATGCTGGGCACTCTACCAACTGAACTACTTCTCCGGCCCTTAGTCAACATCTTTGCTAGTTTACTTATATGCATTTGTGATCGTCATCCTCTTCATCGTCCTCCCTACCCCCCCTGCCCCCGCCCCCGCCCCCACCCCCGCGACGAGGTATCACTGTATCAATCAGTCCACCAATTTAGCCTCCCCAGTGCTGAGATTATATGAGCGTACCACCATACCTTGCTGAAAAACTAGTGCTTAGAAAGTTCCTGTTCTCACATTCATTTAAAACACAGCCAAGCCTGGGACAAGAGACAAGCCCCTGCGGAGCCCTGGGATTGTGCTAGCTCCTGCCTCCTCCTTGTCCCCCTGTTTCTTGCCCAGCCCTCCTTCCCCAACCCCGACCTATGCTTATTTCCCTCTGGCCTTTGCTCCGTCTCTTGACTACGCTTGCTCTGCCTTCCATCCCCTGTTCCTCCCCTCTCCTCCTCTCCCGGGTTTGCCAAGACAGCCTCTCGACATGTTGCCCAGACAGGCGTGCTACTCCTTATGTAGCTCAGGCTCTGGCTGGCCTCCAAGATGAAGACTGTCATTTCCTCAGTGGCACACGTGGAGGAGATGACAGTTATGAGGTTTCATTTGCTGAGACAGGGTCTCAGCTATGTGGTTTAAGCTGACTTTGACCTTGCAATCCTTTCTGCTACCAAACATGGGATTATAGGTCATTGTATTTATTTGTTTGTTGGTTTACTTATTTGGTTTTTGAGACAGGGTTTCTCTATGTAGCCCTGGCTGGCCTTGGACTCACAGAGATCTACCTGTAATCTCGGACTGCTGGGATTAAAATTGTGTGCCATCATGCCCGGAAGCTATTGTACTTCTTTTTAAAAAATATATAATTTATTCTCATTAGAACCAGTTTAGAGACTTGGCTTTTAGACACCAGACAACTACGGAGTAAAGAACTCCAAAATATACGTGTATCAAGTGAACAATATGAATAAATTGGATGTCTTGAAAACGGGTGAAAATGTGGTGGGGCTTGGGATCCAATAAAAACAAATCAACAGAGTGATTAGCGCTCTTTATTTTTTTTAAGATTTATTTATTTATTATGTACACAGAAGCGGGTGCCAGATCTCATTACAGGTGGTTGTGAGCCACTCTGTGGTTGCTGGGAATTGAACTCAGGATCTCTTGGATCTCTGGAAGAACAGCCAGTGCTCTTAACCCGCTGAGCCATCTCTCCAGCCCCCAGGGTTCTACTTTTGTTACTTTAACATCTACATTTGAGAAGAGGGCTGTTGGTTATATTTGCATAACAAACCACCTCATACAAGAACAAATTCAAAGGCGAAATGTGAAAGGTTTCTCAATCTTCCCACCCACAAGATTTACTGAAAATTTGTTTAGATTCCCCCCCCCCCACGGCCCCCCCACCACCTCTACCCCACCCCTCCACCCATCCCACCCACTCCCACCCTCGGCCAAATGGGATCGCTCTTAAGGAGGTCCTGCGGAGGCTAGTTAGAGGAGGAGGAGGAGTTTGTCTCCACATTGATCGGACGCTGTGTTGGACAGGTATGTGAACCACATTTGTGGCGGGAATGCACCGAGGAGGCCTGGAACATCCCCCAAATTTCCATCAGAGTCACCAAAAGCCACTTTAACCTTCGGGTTAAGTAGGGGACTCCTCGGCACCAGTTGCTGGAGTGTCTGTGGACGATGAAGATGGCCTTTTTTTATCGGTTTTTCAAGACAGGGTTTCTCTGTGTAGTTTTGGTGCCTTTTCTGGAACTCACTCTGTAGACCAGGCTGGCCTCAAACTCACAGAGATCCGCCTGCCTTTGCCTCCCGAGTGCTGGGATTAAAGGCGTGTGCCACCACCGCCCGGCTCCCCACATTGTTTTCTATGTATTTGTGTTTTCTCTGTGTCTGTCTGCAGCCCTGAAATATCTAGTACCCACAGAGACCAGAAGAGGGTATCAGTTTTGCGCTGTCATGTAGGTACTAGAAGGCCCCTGAAAGAGCAGCCAATGTTCTTCTCTTCTGAGCCATCTCTCCAGTTCACTCCTTTGCCTCTTGAGACAGGGTCTTGTGATGTAACCCCGGCTGTTCTTAAACTCCCAGTGATCCTCCTGCCTCTGCTTACTGAGTGCTGGATTAAGTGTGACACCACAACCAGACCAAGGGAAGAAGTACCCTTAGAGGGAGTCAGTTCTGGTTCCGGGATAGAATTCAGGTCACCAGGCTTGGCAATGAGTACCTTTACCAGATTATTCCTTCTTTAATGAACTGTGGGTTCTAATATTTAGGCCGGTCAGGAAAAGCTATGATGCCATGGCTGGGCTCTAAATCTTTTTTGTTGTTTTTTTTTGGTTTTTCAGGACACGGTTTCTCTGTGCAGTGTTGTTGCCTGTCTTTGCTCTGTAGACCAGGCTGGCCTCGAACTCACAGAGATCCGCCTGGCTCTGCCTCCCGAGTGCTGGGGTTAAAGGCGTGCGCCACCGCTGCCCGGCCCTAAATCTTAAAGGAAGGTTTACAATGCATACTCAGGGCTGGTGTGGTTTAGGCTGCGGAGGCTCATTAGGGGGTCTTAGGGCAGGCTGTTCAGTCTAGAGTTATGGTCCCAAACTGGGAGAGAAGATACATTTTTAAAAAAGGAGGGGAGATGAGAGATAGGTCAGAGGCTTCTGGATAGGCTAAACAGATCAGAGAAGTTGAGTGGGGATAGGAGTGGGAGAAGGGGGGGCTGGGCCTTGAGTTTGATTCTAATAGTTGGGCCCAAAGAATGCAAACTATTACATGTCCCTTCAAAATAATAGCCCCTGACATCTTTCTGGCCACACCAAGCAATGGAATTATGTAGGCACTGTATCTTTTAAAAAAAATCCCCTTCGTAGCACTTCCTTAAAAATAAGTATTTATTACAACTCCGCCAGTGTGTTCTTGATAGTGTCCCTAATGACTGCAGTACTGACGTCGCAACTTGGTGAAGGGCTGAAGTGCATCTTCCGGGTAAGTGTTCAGCCCACGTTTCTCCAAGCCCCTTATATTACCTGCCCATTTTCTCCTTCCGGTGGATGTTTCTTGGGCTGTTGTCTTATTGTCTGTTGAGTTGCAAGTGTTCTTCTTTCCTTTGTATTTGCTGCTTGAGTGTTTTGAGAAGAGTTTGGAGCATCAGTTAATGTGGCGCTGGGAATGGAAACCCAGGCTGGAGGGGACCCAGCCCCAGAAACCGCAAATTTACAGCCCCAGAAACTGCATCTTTACAGCACACTCTAAAATGAAACTGCTTAAGCTCCTTTATTTATAGTTCACAGAAACCTTGCTTTAGGAGTCTAGTGTAGAGTTTGCTTCTACTAAAATACTCCAGGCACCTTTGGATAATATTTAGTTCAACGTACAGCAAGTTTCAGCACCGATGGGTGAAGTCACGATTGCCTGAAAAGTCATGGATGGCTTTTTAAAACTATCTAATACTAATAATGTTCATTTGGTGGGTGGCACAGCTAAAATCTCAGCCTTGGGGGAGACTGACAGAGGATCGACATGAGTTTAAGACCAGGCTGGATTACAGAATGAGTGTGAGGCTAGCCCAGACAGGCTTCATAGTCACTATCCCCAAAGAGCAAATAAACGGACCACAAAAAAAAAAATGATCAAAGAACATAGCCCAGACTGGATTTATGAACGTTCTTGTGTTTTCTTTTAAGTGACGTGATGCGAAGATTATGCATTGTGCTTTGATCTCACTGTATTATTTGCTATTGAATTGTTATTATTATATAAGTATTATTAAAAGATTGCCAGATGTTGGTGGCACACACTTTTATCCAGCACTCGATGTTTTAATACTGATATTTCAGAGTGGGGTGAATCTCTGAGTTCAAGGCCAGCCTGGTCTACAGCCAGAGCTACACAGAGAAACCCTGTCTCAAAATAAAAACAACAGCAAAAAATAAAATAAATGCTAAACATTAAATAATATTAAAGAGTATCATCTATGTTTATGGGATAAGAACTTGAGTTAACAGCCTCTGGTTTTATTTTATTTATTTATTTATTTATTTATTTATTTATTTATTTATTTATTTAT
>CABHPH010152782.1:55290-72500 GCA_902168325.1 Peromyscus nudipes
TATTTATTTATTTATTTATTTATTTATTTATTTATTTATTTATTTATGATTTTTTTGAGACAGGGTTTCTCTGTATAGTTTGGGAGCCTATCCTGGAACTTGCTCTGTAGGTCAGGCTGGCCTCGAACTCAGAGATCCACCTGGCCCTGCCTCCCAAGGGCTGGGATTAAAGGTGTGCGCCACCACCGCCCAGCTAATCAATATTTTAAAAAAATAGAGACCCTTTCTCAAAAAGTATTGGGGGCACAGTTAAATAATAAATTTGTCCAGATGTGGTCAAGCATGTCTACAGTCCCTGAACTCTGGAGGCTGAGGCAGGAGAATTGCAGGTTCAAAGAGAGCCTGAGCTGAGATCTTGTCTCAGAAGCAAAACAACAGGAGCTGGAGAGATGTCTTGACAGTCAGAGGCACTGGCTGCTGGTCCAGAGGACCCAGGTTCAATTCCCCAAAGACACATGGGTTGCTAAGGTGAAAAAATTGAATTTCAAAACTTCAATTAAAAGCATTTGGGAGTGGAACAAGATAGTCTCCCATATAGCCCAGACTGGCCACAAACTCCAATTTGAGGTAAATCTAAGCTTTGTGGGTGCCAGGGTTATAATAGAGTGCTAGATAGGACTATTAGGTTTGTACCGCCGTTCCCAGTTCATAGAGTAGTATTTAAATAATTGGGATTCTGCAATGTGTTCCTGTGATTTCTGTGTTCTCTCACCAGTTAAGGAGTGAATGTGACCCACTCACCACCTTTAGCTGTTTTTACATTTAAGACCGTGTAGGAGCTGAGGTGACGACAGTCTGCAGGAACAGGCGCTTGCCCTGTACACATGAGGCTTAGGATCTCCAAAACTCCTGGAAATACTGATGTGCTAGCTAGTTTGGGGGTTGTGGTTGATGTTTTTGTTTCCTGGCACAAGCTAGAGTCATCTGGGAAGAAGAAATTTAACTGAGAAAATGCCTCCGATAGATTGGCCCATAGGTGAGTCTGTGGAGCTTTTTCTCTTTTTTTTTTCTTTCTTTTTGTCTTTCCTTTTTGTTTTTGTTTTTTGGGGGGGTTGTTTGTTTTGTTTTTTGAGACAGGGTTTCCTGTGTAAAAGTCCTGGCTGGCCCAGAACTCACAGAGACCCACTTGTCTCTGCCTCCCAAGCGCTGGGATTAAAGAGTGTGCCGCCACCATCCTGTGGAGCATTTTCATGATTGACTACGAGAGGGCTTTGACCACTGGGTGTTGCCACCCCTGGGTGGATGGTCCGGAGTTGTGTAAGAAAGCAAGCTGAGCAAGACAGTACATGCCATTTCTCTGTGGCCTCTATAGTTCCTGCCTTGTGTTCCCGCCCTGACATCCCTCAATGGTGGACAGTGACATATAGTAAATCCCTCTTCTCTCAAGTTGGTCACCGTGTGTTTTATCACAGTAATTGAAACTGCCAGGGCGAGTGAGTGGCCTCCTGTCATCCCAGCACTTGGGAGCATGAGTCAGCATGAGCTGGCGAATTTGACCCAGTCAGCAAATTGTGGGGCTCAAGTGAGAGATCCTGTTTCAGTATGTAAGGTAGAGAGAGTGTGGTGGAGGGAGACACTCGGCATTCACTTCTGCTCTCTGTACACACTGGCATGCATGAGCAGCCACACAGACATGTTTGTTACACACACACACACACACATGCACGCACGCACACACACAATACACATACATAGAATGACAGAAAAGTGAAACATTCGTAGGAAATCTTGGGGAGAGACAATTTGTTCCCATGAAAGAATTGAGATGATGGCACTTTGCATTTATAATATTTAAAAAAAAAAAACATTTTCTGGGCCAGATCTGTTCATTTAGGATCAAATTAAAAGTTACTTTTGTTTTAAGGTTAATCTCATACCTGTAATCCCAGCACTCCAGAGGCCACCCGGGAGGAGTGGTATGAATGGGAGGCCAGCCTGCGCTACAGACTGAGACCTTGTCTCAAAAAAACCCAAAGACAAAATAAACAAATACTAAGTGTAAAACCTATTTGGGATTGTCCTTTCACTTATTTTTCTTCCTCCCCCCAGAACTGGTGACTGAACCCAGAGCCGTGTGCAAGCGCGCAGGCAAGTGCTCTACCTCGGAGCTGCTTCCTCTTCCCAGTTAGTGAACAATGGTTAGTGCTTTCGTCTGTCTGTTTTTTATCTTAGCTCTCCTGGTTTGAAACTGAGACTTCTTTCTTTTCGAGACAGGGTTTCATGTATCCCGGGTTGGCCATATGTGGCCAGGGGTGACTTGAAGTACCTGCTGCTCATTCTGCTTCAACTTCTAAGTGCTGGGATCATAGACATGTGCTACCACGTGGTGCTGGGGACTGAACCCATCATTTTTATGTATGCTATGTACAACTTTATACCGTATGGAATTCTATGATTTCATAGTATTTTAAGCTATAGGATAAATACTTTGGGTAAGCACCAGACTGAAAGACCAATGCTTTAAATACTGAACTAGGAAACTGGCTCTCACATTTGGTGACGTCTGAGCCACTACGGATTGCCTATGGCCAAGAAGCCGGTGAGCATTCTACACTGCAATGAATGAACAGCATCCTGCAGTGGGAAAGAACTTAGCCAGTCTACTGTGCCCGGAGTGCAGAAGGTGAAGCTCTCCGAGCAAAACAGCAAAATTACATTTTATTAATTTCAGAACTCCCAACTTTCACCGTTGTTGCAACAGACTTGCACCGAGCAAGACAGCCTGGGGCAAGCATTTGAGGATGCTTTTGAGGTGCTGACACAGCCTTCGGTTGGAGAACTTCAGTACATTCCAGGTAAAAACAGTCGTTTACTCTCATCTCTCGGCACATGTGTGTGGCTAGTTGGTCACATACATGTGTAAGAGTAAAGGCATGGACGCCTCATAGACTTACAATGTCTGGCACTTGCAAAGCTGGGGAAGGGGGTCTCCCATGGGCTTCCCAGCTAGCCAGCATACCCTTATTGATGGGTTCTAGGCCAATGCAAGACCCTGTCTCAGAAAACAAGGCTGTTGAAGGATGATATCTGAGGTTGACTTTGGCTCACACACGTATGTGTGTGTGTGTGTGTGTGTACCCACACACATGTACACCTGCATGTGGTACACAGAGAAACATGCAGGTAAAAAACCACCCATATCCATAAAATAATTTTAAAAAGTAATGTGGAACTGAGGCAAAGGGGTCATTGTTTTGAGGCCGGCCTGATATACATAGCTAGACTCTGTCTGCTTACCATTGCTTATTATATTATTATTCTCCTGGTTTTCCAAGAAAAGCTTTTCCTTTAAAAAAATGGATATGTGCCGGGCGGTGGTGGCTCACGCCTTTAATCCCAGCACTCGGGAGGCAGAGCCAGGCGGATCTCTGTGAGTTCAAGGCCAGCCTGGGCTACCAAGTGAGTTCCAGGAAAGGCGCAAAGCTACACAGAGAAACAAAAAATCAAAAAACCAAAAAAAAAAAAAAAAGGATATGTATATGGTATATTGTGTACATGTGTGTGTGGTGTATTGTGCACATGTGTATGGTGTGTGGTGTATTGTGTATGTGTATATGTATATGTGTATTTGTATGGTATATTGTATATGTATATGTGTATGGTGTATTATATGTGTATATGTGTATGGTGTGTTGTGTGTATGTGTGGTATGTTATGTATGTATATGGTGTATTATGTATATGTGTGTGGTATTGTATATGTGTATGGTGTCTTGTATATGTGTACATGAATATATGTGCACATGAATATGTATGTATATTATATTATCTGGACCATTGTTAGAGTATGGAAGTCAGGGGGCCGACCACCTTGGTGTCACCCTTGTCTCCCTTGTGTTTGCAGTCTCAATACCAAGCACATGCCAGGCTAGCTGGCCCGAGAACTTCTGGGACTCTCCTGACTCTGCATCCATCCCGTCTTGCCACAGACACACTGGGATTACAGTACTCAGCTTTACTGGCTTCTGGGGACTCGAACTCTAGTCCTTACGTTGATGTGGCATGTGCTTTCCCCATGGAGTCATCTCCCAGCCCAGAACAAGCATTTTCTTTTTTTTTCCTTTTTTAAAGATTTATTTATTTAATATTTATTTATTTATTATGTATACAGTGTTGTTTGCGTGTATCCCTGCAGGCCAGAAGAGGGAGAGATCTCATTACAGATGGTTGTGAGCCACCACGTGGTTGCTGGGAATTGAACTCAGGACCTCATGAAGAACAGCCAGTGTTCTTAACCTCTGAGCCATCTCTCCAGCCCATTTTTTTTTTTTTTCTTTTTTTTTGGAGACAGGGTTTCTCTGTGTAGTTTTGGTTCCTGTCCTGGAACTCACTCTGTAGCCCAGGCTGGCCTCGAACTCACAGAGATCCGCCTGGCTCTGCCTCCCAAGTGTTGTCTGGGATTAAAGGCGTCTGGGATTAAGGGCATCTGGGGTTAAGGGCGTGCACCACCACCACCACCACCACCACCACCACCACCACCGCTGCATGGCTCTATGATTATTCTTATTCTTTGATCTAGGTAAGATGCATATGCTGTCGATTGAGTTTACATATGGTATCACAGAGTTCCAAGGTTAAAAACAGTCAGGGACACGGAATATTTCTCCATAAGGCAAATGGGTTATGAAGAAGAGTATCTATAATATTGGGAGCCGGGCGTTGGTGGCGCACGCCTTTAATCCCAGCACTCTGGAGGCAGAGCCAGGCGGATCTCTGTGAGTTTGAGGCCAGCCTGGGCTACAGAGTGAGATCCAGGAAAGGCTACACAGAGAAACCCTGTCTTGAAATCCGCTCCACCCCCTCCCCAAAAAAAACTTAAAATATTGGGGTAAATACCATGGGAGAAATATAAAGTGGTAAGAAAACTTAGAAGGCAACAGTCAATAGAATTTGGGTCACCTTGGGCGTGTGTGTGTGTGTGTGTGTGTGTGTGTGTGTGTGTGTGTGTGTGTATAAATGAATGTGTGCTTGTAAACTTGGACTTAAGAAATGTCTTTCTGTTGTTTTTTAATTAGAACATAAAAATTACGTGACGTTCCTTAATCACATCAGAGGAGGCAATTCCGGTTGGTGTGGAATGTTACCCCCAGAAGAGCCCACCTATAACTGGAGAAATGTAACTGTGAGTATGCTTAGTGAGACCAATTGCTCGGCACAGAATAGCATCCACACCAGCCATGCTTTTGGTTTAGAATGAGTGAGGTTATTAAGTTTAAAGCTAAAATGAGTAAAGGAATGAGACAGCAAGAAGCAGAGAGAGAGAAGAGCCTCAGGTCAGGCGTGCAGAGCAGAGGAAGCCGGAAAGTTTGGAAACAGTAGAGCGGTCACCTAGAGCCCCTGCTAGGCAGAAGGCGCCATACAGAACATGTTCTCCAGGGTGAGACTTCGAATTCCCGCCGCAGGCGTTCTAGATCGTATATCAATGAGTCTTTAACTTAGGGAGGTACCTGAGACTAGTTCACCTTTCAGGTGCGTTCAAGGCTATCATGTTTTTTTCTCAAATGTTCTCAAGGACATGGCACTCCTGGACTGTTTTGTTTTCTATTTTCCTCTCTCCTTCTTACAGAGCCCGGAGGCCCTGGCCCAGCCCTGGACAGTGGAGTCTTAGGAGACATTTTAAGAGTCACGTGCTTGACTCTGAAGTGAATATCCATGACAGAGTGAGCACATGGCTTTAGATCCTCTTCCATGAGTCCATCACCTGCATCCTGTCCATTCTCAGCACGCTTTTTTTTTTTAAAAAAAGATTTTATTTATTAATTATGTATACAATGTTCTGTGTGCATGTGTCCTTGAAGGCCAGAAGAAGGCACCAGATCACATTGCAGGTGGTTGTGAGCCACCATGTGGTTGCTGGGAATCGAACTCAGGACCTCTGGAAGAGCAGTCAGTACTCTTAACCACCGAGCCATCATCTCTCCAGCCCTCTCAGCACCCTTTCTACATGTTCTATCATACCTCCCTGTTTTTACATGTATATATGTACACACATTATGGATATGTGTATATGCATGCTAGGGTCTGCATCTGAGGGAGAATACGCAGTTTTTTCTTTCTGAGATTGTGTGACCTTACTTAATATTACACATACTAAGTCTGTCCATTTTTCTGCAATTCTGTCATTTCATTTTTCTTTATAGATTAATAGTATGCAGTTTTACATAGCCATTTCCAGTTTTAATATAGTAGGTCTGACTGTAAAACTCAGTTTTTCTGAATAAAGGCCGTGGGGAGACAGATGGATAAAGAGAGGGAGCTGGCCATGGTGGCACATACCTGTAATGGCAACATTTGGGAAGTAGAAGCAGAAAAATCAGGAGTTCAGGATCATCCTCCGCTACATAGTGTGTTTGAGGACAGCCTGGGCTACAGGAGACTTAAAAAAACAAAACTATGGGCTGGAGAGATGGCTCAGTGGTTAAGAGCACCGGCTGCTCTTCCAGAGGTCCTGAGTTCAATTCCCGGCAACCACATGGTGGCTCACAACCACTTGTAATGAGATCTGGCGCCCTCTTCTGGCCTGCAGGGACACATGCAGGCAGAATACTGTATACATAATAAATAAATAAATCTTAAAACAAAACAAAACTATGTCCCCAACAGACACACAAGGAGGGAGGCAGAAGTTGAGAACCATTAACAGTTACATGGAGAGAGGGTAATAGTAAATGAGAATGGTCTGCGGGCTGGCGTGGTTAAGAGCACTCTCTGCTCTTGCAGAGGACCAGTTCAGTTCAGTTCCCAACACCCTCAGGACTTCTCACTATTGCCTATAACTTCAGTTCCAGAGGACCCACCACCCTCTTCTGGCCCCTGTGCACTCTGCATGCACATGGTGCACAGATGTACATACAAACAAAAGTTATACACACAAAAGAAAGATAAATAATAGGAAAAAAACCCTCAGTTTTTCCTTCATCTTCAGGCACGTATGTTATGTCTAATATCCTTTTCCTCTGTGTGTAAACCGGGCCTTGTTGCATCTTGTATTTTTTTTCTTTCTCTCCCTTTATTTTCTTCTATGAATGTATAACCATTCCTTATTTATTAGATGCTGGGAGTCAAACCCAGACCCCAAGACCAAGTATATACTAGGCAAGCACTTTACAGACAGCGACGTCTCCAGCCCCATAAACCATTTCTTTAAAGAGGGGATTTGGGTTCCAACTAACCTCTTGTCCTTTTCGGATTGCCAGGTAAAACAAACTAGGGTTGTCTGGCAACCCTACTTTCCTAACCTCTTAGCGGCAGAGTGTAGGTAGCTTCCTGTAGTGGGGAACCCCTGGCCTGACAGTGTGGCGATGATACAAGATGGTTCAAGTCCAGCCCCTTCCACTGCGTCTAATTCACCAGTGGACACAGACGCGTCCTAGTCACGTGTAATGGCAGGAGCTTCTTCCTCTTGTCCCTCGGTCCCGTCTGTCATCATTCTTCCCTTACCCATGTAGGCATTCAATCCATGAAATCCATGAAGAATGAAAGGCCATCTTCCCTTGGCACTGACACCCTAATCTTTTGACCGTTTCATTTGGGGAGCAGGGAGGGAGGTTCCTGGTTTTTGTTGTTGTTGTTGTTGTTTGTTTGTTTGTTTGCTTTTTGACACAGGGTTTCTCTATGTAGTTTTGGCGCCTGTCCTGAATCTCTTTCTCTCTGTAGACCAGGCTGACCTCGAACTCACAGAGATTCACCTGGCTCTGCCTCCTAAGTGCTGGGATTAAAGGCGTGCGCTGCCGCCGCCGCCACCGCCACCACCACCACCCGGCCTTCCTGTTTATTTTTTGAGATACAGTGTTTGTCTACAGCCCAGACTCTATAGCCCAGCATCTCCTTACTCAAAGCAGTCCTCCTGCCTCAGTCACTTGCAGCACTGCCTTAGCCTTAGGCTTCCTGGTGCTAGGGTTGCGGTTGCGGTTGTGAGCTGCCATGCCTGATTCTCACAGATTCTCTTGGCTCTTTCTCACTGGGGGCATCCTTAGAAGAGGACCAGTCACCTCTTTTCTCATGGCTGGAGGAGTCAAATGTTAACTTTTTTTTTTTTTAGATTTATTTATTTATTTGTTATGTATACAATGTTCTGCCTGTGTGTACACCTGCAGGCCAGTAGAGGGCTCTAGATCTCATTATTGATGGTTGTGAGCTGGGAATTGAACTCAGGACCTCAGGAAGAGCAGCCAGTGCTCTTAACCTCTGAGCCGCCTCTCCAGCCCACATGTTAACTTCTATCCTTGGTCCTCTCTGTATCTTTTGATGATCCCTGGGACGATGATCTGGCTGCGGTGGAGGCGGCACTTGAGAATCCAGATGTTTAGTACCCTTTGCTCTTAGCATTGGTCTTCAGCCACTGACTGGGGGTGGGGTGAGGGTGGTGGGACAAACTTCCCCTTACTTAGCATTCTGCTGTCTTGTGTACGTAGAATGGTTCTGGGGACTTGTATTTGGAAGAAAATTTCCATCAATCTCTGCAGAGCATAACTGAAAACCAGCTGGTACAAGCCACCCTCTTCCAGCAAAAGGGAGGAAAAGGTATGTTGCTATGATACCCCTTACATAGGTACAAAGGGATGCTGTATATGTGTTTTGGATTTTTTTTCCCCTTTCTTCTTTCATTATGTAGCCCAGGCTAGCCTGGAACTCACTAGAACTCACTAGTAGACCAAGATGTCTTCAAACCTACAGTCCTACCTCAATGTCCTGAGTGCTGAGATTATAGGCATACAGCACCATGCTGGATGGAGTTCAGAATTAATTATATTTCTAAGTGTTATCTTGTAGCTGAACATGATAGCACTCAGGTCCAGCACTGAGGCAGAAGGATTGCAAGTTTGAAGCAAGCCAGGGCTACATGCTAGACTCTATCCCAAGAACAATCTGTTAACAGCCTGAGTTGAACCATTCCAAGAGTGTTGGGTTATTTATTGGATCATAGGCAACTTACTGATGGTTAAAATCTAGAAGAAGAAAAATGACGCTGCCACCCCATCCCTAGCCGCCATTAACTACCAATAGCTCCTATAACTAATATAAGAAAAAACTATATGTAATAAGTACAATAACTATATACAATATATACAAGCAATAAATACACAAACAATGTCTAGTCCATTTACATTTGACAAACTCAGAAAATATTCCATTATCTATCCTATTTGGTAAGTCCAAAATGTACCTGATTCGCTTTCTATCCTAACTTATATTACTAACAGAGAACTATCTTATAATATCTTTCAAATTTATACACTCACACCTCTTTAGTGAGTTTCTTTTCTGAAATTCTTAACAAGGAAAACTAACTATCTAATCTTCAACTAACTATAACTATCAATTTTCAACTCCCTCAGAGACACAAGGAGGAAATAATATTACCTAACAAAACAGGAAGTGCACGCAAGCGGCTTCCAAAAAATTGTGAGTTGACAGAAAGCCAGCTGCCTGGACAGTCACCAGAGGTTTCTTCGCAACGTTGGGGCATCATCTTCAGCCTATATATAGGCTTAGCATATCTGACAGATTTATTTGTGAAGTAGGATGTACACAAGGCCTACAGTTCAACCTCACATTCAGTGAGAGTAGTCCATGTACCAGAAACACCTGAATTCCACCAGTGTCCTGTCATGATTCAGGATTTTAAATTCTGGAAATTGTTAATGTTTTTTGGAATTCAGTTGTCCATTCTTCTTAGCTTGTGGGTGGCTTCATCTTGGCATCCCATTCTTCTCCGCATTCCATTCTTCTCAGCTTATGCATGGCTTCATCTCTTTTATTAAATGCCGGTCTACCATTGAGAGGTTAGACTCCATCAGCTTAGTTACTCTTTCAAGAATAACTGCTTCAGCTGCTGTTCCACTGCACATCAGAAGCCATCAGTCCACTGCCTGTTCAGCTGCCTTCCTTTGAAGAAAGGGGCACTGTACCTTTTCCGGATTGCAAAGGCCACTTCAGCGATGGTGCCATATTGTCCTGGCCTCAGAGGATGCCTGTTGTTAAAGCCACAACCACACTTGTCTTGGCAAGAATCGGTAGTCCTTTGTTTCGAGTCCTGTCTGTCCATTTTGTCCTGTTGTCAGCAGTTGATTCGAGGATACTTTGTTGTCCAGTGGCTAACATTTGCCACAGTGAAAGTTAACTCCATATGCAGTTTCTTCAATGCCCATATTCTCTCTGAAGTAGATTGGTGCTGCCAGGAGCCAACATGTCTCATAGTCATAAAAAAAAAAAAAAGAAATTTTCTAAGTTATTAGAACGTTTTAAATGACATATTCTGTAGATCTCTGAAAGGTTTGAAGATAACCTGTCTATCCAAAATATATCTGCTCAACCTTGAAAACATACCTAATATGACAAGTTCAATTGTAATGTCTAACTACTAACTTCCATTTCTTTATATCCTAATAGTTGGTAATAATAACATTCAAAGATTAGCAAATTGCGTTACATTGTTAAACTGTATAAATACAATATCTTGAACAAGATTAGAAATATACATATAGCATTTTCTAACAATGTCAATCTCAATATATGTAACAATCAATATCAATATATATCTCAATATTTGTATACAGTATACAAAAATCCAATCCAATGTAAAGTATTTAAAACTAGCAATTGTCTTTTAAAAGTAGATTCAATAACCTTTTTATCTACATCGTATCTATATCTTCTCTTTACTTTCAGAGTAGATTCAATAATCTACCCATTGACTCCCTAGATAGAATGCAGGCAGTCTCAGATTTTGCGTGGGTTTTGTGCAGGTAGCCACGGCAGCAGTGGGTTGACAGTCAATGGCCATATCATGTTCAGAAGACAGTTTCATAGTTTGTAAACCCAAGATAATATAAGCCCTTCGGGAATAAACGATCCCTAATTTCTCAAGGAGAAAACAGAATCTAGCTGAGAGGTTTTTTATTTTTTATTTTTTATTTATTTATTTATTTTTATTTTAACTACTGGTGGATCCAGTGGGACATGATACAGCATAAGCTAATTTGGCTGTCATGAGGTGACTGTCACTTTAATTTCATGAATTCTATCACTACACGCAATCCACACAAATCCTCTAAAATTTCCATATCTAGTCATGTTGAGACACAAATGATTCCATTCCTAAAAAGATGACAGATGCTGACCTTAGCACTTCATTTCACCATAATTGCAAATGACAATGTCCTTAGGCATTGCTCCTGAACAAGGGCATGAAAACTTTTTTTTTTCCCCCCGGCATTTCTACTGCAGTGTTTTTTGTTTTTTTTTTTTTTCTTTCCAATTTTCAGGACATTTTACAGCTCCAGAGCTAGCCTCTAAGTCATGGCTAATAATTAACTTAATATTTTAGGGCCGAGAGGTGACAATATTAAAGAGCATTGGAACTAGAGGTAAAGATGGCCGTGAGCCACTATGTGGGTGCTGAGAATCGAACCCGAGTCTTTTCTACAAGCTCAGCAAGTGATCTAACAGCTGAGCCAACTCTCCAGCCCCTTGTACGTTTCATAATGTGAAACAATAGGTTACATTTAACTGTGAAGAAAGACCTCCTTCCCATGAATTTCCAGATGAGGAGGCCCAGGCCTCCTGTTTCCCTAGGACAGTAAATAACTTTTAACAGTTTCCACATCGTTTAAGTCCAGTGCAAACTTAAAGAGGCCTGTGGATCTTTCTGGCCTGCTGGTTCCTAAGGCAGTGAGTGTGAGGAAGCAGGCTCAGTGAAGCTTCCATTTCTGGGGCTCGGGAAGTCCTTCACGGGACCTTCCAGGGACAGCCACAGAGGGTTTGACGTCTCCTCTTTCCCTTCATCGCAGGCAGGAGGAAGCTTCGGCTGTTTGAATACCTTTACGAATCTCTGTGCAATTCAGAGATGGCGTCTTGTATTCAGTGGGTCGATAAAACCAAAGGCGTCTTTCAGTTTATATCAAAAAACAAAGAAAAGCTTGCCGAGCTTTGGGGGAAAAGAAAAGGTAACCGAAAACCCATGACTTACCAGAAGATGGCCAGAGCCCTGAGGAACTATGCCAGGACTGGAGAGATCACGAAAATCCGGAGAAAGCTGACCTATCAGTTCAGCGAAGCTGTTCTCCAAAGACTCTCTCCATCTCCCTTCCTGGGGAAAGACCTCTTCTACTCACAGTATGGCCAGCCTGGTCAGGAATATCTCAGCTTGAACCCCTGGAATGCAAACTACTATGCTTATGCCGGTTACCAGAACTAAGTCACTCCAGCTTCGAACTGTATCCTATCATTTCTTGCTTGGCTAGGATCAGAAAACCCAGAGCTTCAGAATTTTTCCTCACAGATCCCACATCCATGATACAGAAACAACATCTAAGGAGGGCTGTGCACAGAACATGTGCAGACTTTTCTTGTCCTGACAACTTTTTTTCCCCCCTGAGACAGGGTTTCTCTGTGTAGTTTTGGTGCCTGTCCTGGAACTCACTCTGTAGACCAGGCTGGCCTCGAACTCATAGAGATCCGCCTGGCTCTGCCTCCCGAGTGCTGGGATTAAAGGCGTGCACCACTGTGGGGCGTTTACCCACCAACCCCACAGTTCCCCAGAGTTTTCTTGAGTGTAAGCAGCAGGAAATATTAGATAGAAGGATTTATATTGCGGAGATAAACAGATAGAAAATAAAGGATAGCCTCGAGAGGGCCTGGAACCTTTTCCAACGGCCCCGACTGTCTCTGCCCCAGGGTTTTTATAGAGACGCCAAGGGGTGGAGCAAAGACCTCCCCCCCCCCTCCAGCACAGCCAAGTGTGGACCATCTCAGACACCTGCTCTCAGACCCGTGGTCCTAATCATCCTCTATGCGGACCTGCTGGGTAAAGCCACGAGGAACCCAAGAACGGGCTCCCACACACCACCACCACCAGACTTAGTCCTGACAACTTTTTTAGGTAGTTCAAAGGAAGCTGAAGATATACAGATAGCAAACTTAGCTGCAAGTGAGCTATGAGCATCCTTCTCATAGTTGGCTATTGTAATAGACTTAGTGTCCATAGATTGGGTAACCAAGAACACCGTGGACCAGACTGGATTCATCTCCTGTAGTCCAGGGTGGCTTTGAACTCACAGAGATCCAGGTGGATCTCAGTCTCCTAAGTGCTAGGATTAAAGGTATGTGTTACCACTTGCTGGTCTCTATGCTTAATCTAGTGGCTTGCTGTCCTCTGATCTTCAGGCAAACTTTATTTGTTAGAGTGCAATCAAAATATTAGCACCAATTTTATTTTATTTTATTGGTTTTTCAATACACAGTTTCTCTGTGTAGCTTTGTGCCTTTCCTAGAACTCAATCTGTAGCCCAGGCTGGGATTAAAGGCTCTTTTTGTTTTGTTTTGTTTTGTTTTGTTTTGTTTTGTTTTGTTTTCAGAGCTGAGGATCGAACCCAGGGCCTTCAAGTGCTCTACCACTGAGCTGAATCTCCAATCCCCTGGCTCTTTGTTTTAAGACAGGGCTTCTCTGAGTAGTCCTGGAACTCACTGTGTAGACCAGACTGGCTTCTCCAATTGTGGGGATCCACCTACCTCTGCCTCCCAAAGGCTGGGATTTAGGGAATGGCACCACACCACCACTGCCTGGCTGTGATGGTTAACGCTGATGACCACCCGGCTGTGATCAGTGTTGATTGTCAAGTTGATTTAAACTGTAACCATCTAGGAGATGTGCCTCTGGGCATGTCTGAAGGTATTTCTAGGAAAGATTAACTGGGGTGTTTGTGTGAAGATCCTCCCCAAAAAGAAATCTGCTGCTTCGCTCGCTCGACCCCCCTCACCTTGGCGGAACACATGCAGCCCCCTGGGCTGGCGGAGCAGCTGCTGGTTCTCAGTCTCGGGCGGCATGTTGACAGCCACTGTTGGACCACGGGACCACGCCAGTCATCGTTCTCAGTCACCTGCTCAACAGCCTTAGAATTAGATTTTATATATACTCCATCAGTTCTGTTTCTCTAGAGTGCTCCACCTAGAAACATGTGATAATAAAGCCCATTGCTTTGTGCAATTAATACATGCTAATAAAAAATGTTTGCAACAACATGGGTAAACTTCAGAAAAAATTTTAATCTTAACCCCGGATAAGTTTATTATGGTGCACAATATTTGGGGGAACACAATACCACATTTCCCCTTTTTTTTGTCTAAAATTTAGAAAAAGCTTATAACTAATACAAGGAAAACTACATTAACAATGTCTAGTCCTTTAACATTTGACAGTTTCAGACAAAAAATTCCATTATATATATTAATGTCCAGTCCAGTAACATTTGATAAACTCAGACAAAAAAATTTCATTACTTATCCTATTTAAAACAAGTAATTCCTTTTTAAAAGTATTTTTCTTTTCATAATAGATTCAGTAATCTACCTTTTGTCATTTTTATATGGGGTTTTTTTTTTTTTTTTACTTTTTTATTTTTTCCAGATAGGGTTTCATTATATAGCCTTGCTTGGCCTAGAACAACGTAGACCAGGCTAGCCTGAAACTCAACAATAACCTGCCTGGTTCTGCCTCTTTGTAGCACAAGCGACAAAGGTGTGTGACACCACATAAGTGAAATGAGAGGCACAGGGAGGTAGGGGGCCTCTGTCGTCTTGTGGAATCAAACATTGAAATCATGGCAGCAGAGTGGGATGGCAGTTACCAGGAGCCTTGACTAGGGCTTGGGGAGGCGCTGGCTAAGGAGCAGAGCTGTAATTAGAAAACGTTCTGATGTCCTAGTCCTCCATAAGGTGACAGTTAATAGTGTCATTTTACGTGTGAGATGGCTCAGCTCTGCCAGAGGAAGCAGCGTGTTCCTCAGCTCCCACATAGCTCACAACTACCTGGGACGTCGACTCCAGGGGACTGGCCGGCCACTCTCTTCTTGACACCCACGCATGGCATACGTTCACAAAGACACACATGCACGTGTACAAAAACATCAATAAATCTTGAAAATAGAAATACTTTGTATATTGCAGAATGGATATTTTAAATGTTCTTAAAACAATGATATTTGAGGTGATGGATATACGACAGTTGAACGGGACTCCTGCACAGCCGGGGGGGGGGGGGCGTCCCTCCAAGACCCCGGATTAGGCACAACCACACCCAAACACCTGTTTTCACAGAGAGATCCTTTATTAAATGGGAAAGAAAAGCTAAAGGCAGAAAAACGGCAGCACAGAGAAGAAGAGGAGGTCTGTGTTAGAATGGGCTAGGATGCGGCGGTCAAGAGGAAGGGGACCAGGGAGAAGCAGGTGGACAAGGGGAAGGGGTCAGGGACACTTGTCCTGGAGGGTCCAAGGACTGCATCTGGATAGAGCGGAGACAGATGTGGCGCATAGGAAAATGGCGGCTCATAAAGGTAAAACGGGAAACCCCGTGTTAGGATGAGGTGTTTAATTTTAATTGGGCGTGTTAATTAAATGAAACACACGGGGCTTTTGCTAGCTGGACTTTGATAGTCAGCCTCTGGAGGAGGAAGTGGCTAAATAAGGGGCTAGACCTTGGTAGTTAGCGTTAGGTGTGTAATCTAATGGTTTTTAGCAAGGCAAAGGGGATGGGAGAGGACAAGGCCTGCCAGAGCCACGTGCTCCAGTGGGCTAGTGACCCTTCAATAGTTACCCCAAATTGACCACTCCAAGATGGTTTAATACATCAAACATACACAGACACACAATTATTAAGTACACACAAAAAATGTGCATAGTTATCCTCAGCCTGTGTTTTCCCTGCGCTTCCATTCATGGGCTGTAATCTTGGAGTGCTGAAAGAAGATAATGGTCTAAGTAAGGAAAACGACACTTTTGAAGGTCCCAACTACCACAAATCATTTAAGGTTCAGTGTTTCGGGCTATTCTACAGCTCAGCCACAGGGAGGCGCTGCTGCCCCGTTCTCGCTTCAACCCACTCAGAACCAGATTTATTTTCCTTGCTCTGGTGAAGACTGAAGATTAGCCAACACTACACTTAGGGAAGAAACTGAATATGGGCAATTGGGACTGAAAGCTAGGGCTTACTCTCCACACAGCATGAGAGTAAGAACCCTAGAAAGAACCCAGTTTGGCGGATTGCTTTATATATAGTTCATGTGTTATCACAAAAAAGAGGAGTTTTCTAACCTGCCTGAACGTACCATCTTCAGGTCAGGCTGTGGTTCTCAACCTTCCTAATGCTGCGACCCTTTAATACAGTTCCTTATGTTGAGGTGACCCCCCAACCATAACATTATTTTTGTTGCTGCTTCCTAACTGTAATTTTGCTACTGCTATCAATCATGATGTACATATCTGATATGCAGCCCAAATGGGTCGCGACCCACGTGTTGAGAACCACTGACATGGCGCACCTGCGGCCTGGAACTCTCTGGCTTTCCTTTTCCTTTGTGCCCATAAGAAAACTTTCCAGAATCCCTGAGAACATGTCATGCCTTAGAGTCCAGACACAATAGGAACCCTTCTGAGGGAGGGAAGGGTCACTGTCCTGGAGGGAAGCAGGAAAGAACACCTGCATACGACAGACTTTGCCTAAAAGGAGACAAGGAAGAAAACCAGAAACACTGCGGTCCAGCCTTTGGCTGTCCAACATTTTTACATGCATTTCAAAAATGTTCATGTTCCTGTGGAAGCTACACACTCCCTAAGGGGAGGCACCTGCAACTACGCAAGCAGCTCCATCCAGGAATTCTGGAGTAATGCCCACTTGTTTCCTCTGTCCATGACTGCATTTGTCCATGATGGTCCAGTGACGGACCACAATATGAAGTCTGATTTGGAAAGGACAAGAGTCACAAACCACCCCAGCCCCTTGGAGGTAGCATCTATCTAACTGTGGGAATGGTGAGTTTGAGGCCTGCCTGGGAGAGGAATGCAGTCTTGGCTGGCCATGTTTATTGTCTTTTGTAAGCATTCTTTGTTCTCATATAACCCAGGCTGGCCTCAAACTCCCTGAGTAGCAGCTGTTGGCTTTGAACTCCTGATCTTTCCTCTACCTCCTAAGTACTGGGATCATATGCCTTCTACATCACATCAAACTATAATATTCTTTATCATATTTGTGACCCTTAGTTCCACCTTATTGAATAACCCCCTTGTTTAAATTTTCTCTACAGTAGTATTTGAAATGAGAATTAGCCATTTTTTCCTCTCTAAAATACAGCATACGGTGATATGTTGACATGAATGAGTTTGGGGGACTGGGATTGTTGGATCCAGACTTTAGCATTTGTTATTGACAACATCCCT
>CABHPH010152783.1:387-18957 GCA_902168325.1 Peromyscus nudipes
GCGGCGGCGGCGGCGCACGCCTTTAATCCTAGCACTTGGGAGGCAGAGGCAGGTGGATCTCTGTGAGTTCCAGGTCAGCCTGGTCTACAGAGCTAGTTCCAGGACAGCCAGGGCTACACAGTGAAACACTGTCTTGAAAACCAAAACAACAACAACAACAACAAAAAAAAAGTTATAGGAGCTAGTGGGACAAGCATAAGACAAGGCAGAACATTCATAAATAACAGAAAGTCTCTGTGTCATGATTTGGGGGCTGGTGGTCTGAGAAAGCCCGATACACTCAGCTACGTAGCAAATTCTAGGCCAACTTGGGATAAAGAGATCATGTTTCAGAAAAATAAAAATGAAAAGCTGTGGCACAAAAAGTGGTAGCATGTGCCTTTAATTCTAGCACTCAGGAGGCAGAAGCTGGCAGACTCTGTGAGTTCAAGGTCAGCCTGGTCTACAGAGTGAATTCCAGGACAATCAGGGCTGTGTAGAGAGACTGTCTCAAAACAAAAAGAAACAACCCTATATTTACCTAATAAGTGCAAACCTGAGATCCTCAGAAATGCAAAATAAGTTTTAAAATAATACATTTAATTCAATGTATCGATACATAGTATTGTCTGGAAGGGTGTCTAGGAGGCAGGAGTCCCTGGCTCCCTGCATGGGGGGGCAATGATGGCAGTGAGCTCAGGCCATGAGAGCAGCGGCCATCTTGACCCTCATCGTCACCATCAATTCCTTCTGAATCCAAATCCTCAGAACTTCTGCTCCCTGAACCAGAGGGGATACACTGAGTGTCCACATGGGAGCCTGGGAAATTGAAAAGGAACAGTAGAATAGGATTCTCTGGTGGGCAGTTTACCTCAGAGCTTCATGGACAGAGTCAGGGAGGACCCTCAGACTTACATCCATCCTCTAGAGCTGGAAGGGAATGATACAAGCAAGGAGGGTTTCCCTGGCAACCCCAGTGGATGTGGGACTCCAGGGAAGTGGTATTGTGTTCACAGCAATGGTCACTTGCTGATTTTACTCCCGTGTGTCTGTCCCCTGGACCCACCCATCCCTACCCCTCCTTGCCCATTTGTCTCCAGTTCTTCGGTCTTGTATCCAGCCACCCGTCCAGCCACCCACTCATCCACCTACCCATCTACTTACCCAGAAGGAGGAAAGGGGGAGGGGTGGGGCAGGAGGAGGAAGAAGAACCCTGGCCGATGAGATGGGCAGTGAATTGGACTGGAACAAAAGCCGGTGGGAGGAAATCAAAGGGGACTGGCCTTGGCCTGGAGGCAAGATTCCATCCCTGCCTTCAGGATTGACTTAGAAACGGACTCCACTTGGAAGTCTGCCCCAGACAGACTCGCTTTCTCTCAGCAAAGGGATTCCAGACCTGAGGAGCATCGAGAGTGGGACCCTTACTGTAGATCAGAGGCCGTGAGTCCTCAGGAGAAGGGACATGTTTGTGCCATGCAGAGCGGCAGCCAAACCCAGATGTCCAATTCCCAGGCTAGAATTTTCCCTGCCAGAGTGTGCCTTTCATTCCCTACCCCAATACCATAAACAGACTCCCTGAAGACCCCTCACTATCTGGCACAGCATTGGGCCCAGAGAAGGGAACCTCCCCACTTCTACAAGCTCCTTCTCTGTCCCCAAATGTTACCAGCTGTTACATGAACTCTTTTCTGGGGAGACTGGCATGGGAGCTCATTTACCCCAGACAAGGCACCATGACAGCAGGACTCCTCCCTGCTCCCTGATGGTCCTGCTGCCCTCCCTCCCCACCCCAGGGCAGTCCTACAGACCGTCCACAGATGGGAAAAGGGAGGCAGAGCTTACCCTCAGTCCCACAGTTCAGAGGTGGCACATCCCTGCTTCTGTCCTGCACTGATCTGAGTCATTTGACCCCATGTCTAGCCTCTGGTGGTCTGGCCTCCAGGTGACCTTGTGCCATTGAAGTCAAGGGCTGGGGACAGAGAAGGCGTGCACAGACAGGAGGCCTGTAGGGGTGCGGAGGGCCGGGCAAAGGAAGACACCTTGAGGATCGTTTTCACCTGCTCAGCCCCACCTAGCCATGGAAAATGTGAGTCAGAGGAAGCTGGTGTCTGGGGACCGGGTGGTGTGCGTGGGTGACAGCATGTGGGGGGCACCATGGGAGCATGTGGGAGCTGGATCTGGGGTAAGGTTGGGGCACTGGCTTGAGACTCAGGGTTCTGCTCAGTTTCTCTGCAGACTTCCACTTCTAGAAGGATGGACAAGCTGGCTTGTGAAAGATGTCCCCAAGCCTCTGTGGCCATCGCCAGTTGCTCTTTGCTCAACAGTTCAATCAACAAGCATTCTTTGAACAACTGCTGTGTGCATGAACACAGCTACAAGGTGTGTCCTTTCTGACTAGGAGAGGGCCAGGCATGGACAGGCACCAGTTACCCATGGGTAACTCAATCCAGTGGGGACATCTGGAAGCCCAAATACTGTGTACAGTGAGGAAACAGGACCCGTTTCCTAGGGCTTGTCACCAGTGGGCTTTCGGGGGTTCAGTCCTTGAATGGCATGTTTGTGTCTTCCCACCTTCTAGTGACCCCAGGAAGGAAGAACCACTGGTCTTCCCATTTCACAGGGTAGGAAATGGAGCCGGTAACATGCACCTGTTCAATTTTTCCCTGCCAGATGCTCGGGAATGGCAGTTGGGGTCTGAAACCAGCCATCTGGACTGGGGATATAGCTTGGTAGAATGGTTGCCTAGCACGAGGAGGCCCAGGGTTCAATCCCCAGCACCACAAAAACAGATAAATACGTAGACACAAAGGACTCTGACTGGAGCTGAACCAGGAGGGACAGGGAAAAGGCTGAGGCAAGAGCAGCCAGACTCAGGCAAGAGTCCCTCACAGCACAGCCCGTGCCCTGGGAACTCTGTGGAACTTCTGTGTGTTTGGGAAGACCCTTGGATACGATGACGAGTTGGGAGCCAGATGGGACACAAGTGACATGTGATTTAATGTTGATGTCGTGTTGGTTTCCAGGGCTGTTATGACCACAGACAGGTGCTGAAAAGCTAGAATTTGCTTTTAAAAAACAGACAAACAACATAGCTGGGCAAGGTGGTGCACACCTTTAGTCCCAGCGCTCTGGAGGCAGAGCCAGGCGGGTCTCTAAGTTCGAGGCCAGCCCGGTCTACAGAGCAAGTTCCAGGACAGCCAGAGCTACACAGAGAAACCAAAAATCAAAACAACAACAAATTATAGTTATTTACTTTTTTAAATTGTGGCAACAGTGCAAGTGTGGAGGTCAGAGGACAACCTGTGGGAATCTATTTCCTCCTTCCTCCCTGTGGAACCTGGGGATGGAACTCAGGGATTCAGGCTTGGCAGCAGGTGCCTTTACCTGATGGGCCATCTGGTTGGTTTGAAGCTGACCTTTCTTCCTTCCCATCTCTGAGATTAAACTGAAGATATCTTCAGGGTGCTCTGAGAAGATCATTCTTCGATGCTTCCTGCTTTTACGGGCAGCCCGGGGATCCCTCAGTCTTTAGCTACCCAATGTTTGCCCCTGTCAATACAAGCCTGTAGCAGGAATCTTAGAGAGTCTTATTAATAAAACAAACCCAGAGCCAAGTATTGGGGTGAAGCTGGAAGATCAGAGAGACAGAACAAGCCACAGCTAACCTCACCTGGCCAACTTCTCAGCTGGTCTTGTTTCCTCAGACTGGAAGCCTCTGTGTCCTCATATCCGAATGGCTCAGCTGAACTGTGCTGCTAGAAGCCTGAAAGCTTAACCAGCCAAATGCTTCTAGTTTCTGGTCCTCACTCCTTAAATACCTTTCTGCTTTCTACCACCACTCCCTGGGATTAAAGGCTCACTTTCTGGGATTAAAGGCATGTGTCACCATGCCTGGCTGTTTCCAATGTGGCCTTGAACTCACAGAGATCCAGAGGGATTTCTACCTCTGGAGTGCTAGGATTAAAGGTGTGAGTGCCACCATTTTCTAGCCTCTGTATCTAGTGGCTGTTCTGTCTCTGAACCCAGATAAGTTTATTAGGATGCACAATATTTTGGGGAACACAATACCACCACACAAGCCCTTATCCTGTTTATCCCCTTATAGGACAAGGAAAGCCATATTGGGTCAAAGCACCCCACCCCGGTACACCTTTTTTTGGGGGTGGTGGTGGTGCTTAAGACAGGGTCTTATGTAGCCAAGGCTGACCTCAAATACACTGTGTAGCCAAGGCTGACCTTGAACTCTAGATTCTCCTGCCACCTCTGAAGTACTGGGATTCCAGGCATGCTCCACCACGTCTTTTTTTTGCAGTGCTGGGGGTTGAACCCAGGACTTCATGCAAGGTGAGTACTCTGCCAGCTGAGCCACATCCCACCTGACCTCACCTTAACTAGCGATATCTGCATCATCCTTTCTTCCAAATAAGGCCAGCACCTGAGGTACTGGGGGGGTGGGGGGTGGACAGGACCCTGAGTATCTTCTGCGGGACACAATGCAACCCAGACCATGGGTTGTTAAAGGGCTTTTATACAAATAAACCCTGAGTCTGAAAAGGCCTGTGTGAGTCATGTGTCCCAGTTTGAGTCAGAAAATGTGGCCTTGGAGCATTTGTGCAGCCCAAGCTCAAATCCCAGCACCAAACGAAAACACAGCCTTGATGTTTTTATCCCCTGCGCTAGTACTTTGCCCTAGTGGGTACTAAATAAATGTTTGAGAAATCCTTGATTCGTGGTTCCCTAAGGTCCTCGGGTCTTCTGTAACAAGTCAGAAGAATAGATTAAAAGCCCCTGGAGATCTAGGTCCAGCTGCCTCTGCCCTGGATTCCAGGCTGGCTACTGCTCTGATGAGCACAGCATTCCTTCCTGTCTGGGCACCAGCCTGGGGACAGAGGGACAGAAGGATAAGCCTTGATTCCTCTCCCCACTGGATGAAGGAGATGCCATGGAGCTCAGTCTCCACTTTGACTCACCAACCACACGGATTCAGACTGCTTCATTCAGAGGCGTGCCCATCATGCCCACCTTTACTGTGGGACTCTTGCCCAGTTACTCAGCCGACTTCCTTGACACTGGCAGGGTTATCCTAAACATCAGTCCAGTCCTTTTTTCTATGGCTCCCTGTCGCCTTCAGAATCAAATTCACATTCTTTTTAATTTAATTTTTAAAAAGTTTATTCAATTTATTTTTACATGTGAGTGTTTGGCCTGCATGTATGTATGTGCACCACACGCATGCTTGGTGCCTGTGGAGGTCAGAAGATGGTATCAGATCCCCCGGAAGTGGAGTTGCAGATGGTTGTGGGCCACCATGTGGGGGCTAGGAGTCGAACCCAGGTCCTCTGGAAGAGCAGCCAGTAATCTTAACTGCTGAACCCTCTCCAGCCCCAAGTTCACATTCTTAAAATTGCCATTTCTTTGTTCAGATTTGCCTCCAGCTGTCTATCCAGGGTTGGTTTTCACTGTTTCCTATAGGTGCCCTGTCTTCCAGGCTATGGAAAGAGACTTGGGGGGGGGTGACCCAGGTGTAAAGAGACAAGGGGTGCACCCTGAGGCAGGGCCTGCAGCAGTCTCAAGATGCCTTTATAAGTTAACCTGCAAGTGGGCTGGACTTCTCTTCTTTGTATCTCCGTCTTCACATAGGCCATTCACTCTGTATGGAATGTTCTTGCATTCTCCACCAGCTCCCCAGAAAAACACCTTATCCCTGTTCCGACAGAACTTACTCCAGCATGCTCCGCTGACTAGACAACGTGATGGCTTCTCGTCCCTTCCGCAAGGTGCCAGCCCCAGGCCTGAACAGCAGGGAGAGCAGATAAGGGAAGGGACAAACTGGAAACCTGCCTGCAAAGGGCTCTTTGTCAATGTTCCACTGTGCGACCTTGAACAAGTCTCTTTCCCTGTCTGTGGGGTGGGGTAGGGAGCGATGGCTAAACAGATGTGAAGACTTGAACTAAGTTTATCCCCCTGTGAACCAGCCTTTTAGTGCCTTTTGTAATTTGCATAGATTTGCATACGTACTGTAAGAGATGCCAGCTACATTTCATTCATAGAAAGAAACAGATTCCCAGGGATGGAAAGGACTCACCCGCTCATAGTTCCATGCAAATCTTAGTTGTCTAATGAGTTTTAAACATTAACAGTTCAGCCCCCAGCTTTTACATATGGGGGACAGAAGCTCAGAGAGGGAAAGTGACAAAACCAGGGTCACACAGCAAGTGAGGAACAGAGAACTTCACCCAGCTTCCCACTTCTGCCAGCGGCTTGTACTGAATCCCCTGTTTCTCGTGGTGGGTAGAATATGGGGGGGGGGTCTTGTTGGTTTTCTTGAGGCCTTTCTCTGCACCCCAGAATAACAGAGCTGGCCAGGATGGCAGCCTCCACCACGACCACAGGAAACTAGGTTATGGTAGAAGACAGACAGAAGTGGAAAATCCTCTGAGAGAGGCCAGGGTGCTTTCACCCGCCTAAAAATAACCCACCTCATTAGAGTTCGACAGATGACGTGGTCACCCGCAGGTTGTTCCACTAAGGCTGATGAGGGCCAGAGTGGGGTTCTGTGGGGCGTTCCATGGAGGGGGAGGCTGGAGCTAAGCTCAGGGTCCGGCTTTTGAGAGCCAGGAGGACACAGTAGATGACCCAGTTCCCGGACAGGAGCAGTGGGCCTGACTGGGATGTGTACGAGCCAGTGGAAACAGTGAGCTCTTCTGAGTATGTTCCTAGAAATAAACCACAGGAGCTGCAGGTGTACTGGATTGAGACACCCAGGTTTCTGGCCTGAGCACCTGGGGCAGGATTGCCACGCCTGAGGTGAGGCTCTTCTTTAGGTCATTGCTGCCAAGTATTTGCTCGGTACTCACTCAGTAACCTCTCAGTACTGGTCAACCATGTGCTCATGGCTCAGCCAGTGCCATGCTCAGTCCCCACAGAGTATCAACCCAGCACATTCAGTTATGGATGATGATTAATCTCGATTGTCATCTTGATGAGACCTTGAGTCACCTGGGAGATGGCCTCTGGGCATCCCTGTGGAGGGTTGTTATCTTGATTCGTTAATTAGGTACCATTCTCTGGGCTGGGATCCTGGAGTGTGTAAAAAGGAGAAAGTGAACAGAGCAACACCATACATTCATTGCTGCCTTTGTTTGTTTGTTTTTGTTTGTTGTTGTTTTTCCCCTGAGACGGGGTCTCACTGTGTAGCTCTGGCTGGCCTGAAACTCTCTATGTAGACCAGGCTGGCCTCAAACTCACAGAGATCCATCTGCCTCTGCCTTCCAGTGCTGGGATTAAAGGTGTGCGCTCCATGGAGGCGGAGGCTGGAGCTAAGCTCAGGGTCCGGCTTTTGAGAGCCAGGAGGACACAGTAGATGACCCAGTTCTGGGATAGGAGCGGTGGCTGGACTGGGATGTGTACGAGCCAGTGGAAACAGTGAGCTCTCCTGTCTTCTTCTGACTGCAGACCGTGTGTCTTGACTTCCTGACCATAATGTGTTCTCCCTTCCTTCCTTAAGTAGCTTATGTCATAGGATTTTATCACAGAACAGGAAACGTCATCATGAATTATCCTCCCAGGACCTGCCTGATACCCACCTAGAATCCTCCGAGTGGCCATCCAGTACCTACTGGCCCTGCTGCAGTCCTGAAGGCTCCAGCAGGATCTGGCTGGCTGTGCGAAGCAGGGAGTTGGCTCTCCCTGCCTCCATTACCCAGTCCCGAGGGTGAACTCAGGGACGTAAGAAGCAGGATGGCTGTTTCGTTTTTGTGGCTCCTTGCCTGTGGGATTATACCTGTGACCGAAGATTTTGAAGCAAAAGCTGGGCTTGGCCACCTGTCCTCGTATACCTATTATAGACACAAGGAATGGGGGAAAGTGGAGAGGAGACTTAGTCAATGCAGCCACATCGGGAAGGGGAACGGACTCTAACATGAAGTTTAAATTTAAGTGGGGGCCTGGTCCGGCATGGTCGTTCCTGGTCATGATCAAACCTCTGTTTCCCAGGGACTGGGCTGTGCCCCACTTGTAACCTTAAGTACAAGAGGTTCTCTACTGACTGTTCCAGGAGTGGCAATTGGGTCTTTGTTTCAAAAAGTTGTTACAATCATCTCTACCTTGTTGTTATGGCTACCTTGTTATGACTGACTGACTGTTGTTAGGACCACCTTGCAATCATGTCTTCGTTTCAGGAGGTCATTATGACTGACTTGTTATGGTTATGCATTTGTAACACTGCCTATTTTGCCTGCCAAATCCCCCTTTTGGAAACCCCCCTACCCCTGAGCAATAGAAATTTACCTTCCTCCCATCCAGTGCTGACCTCTTGAACCCCGCCTCAGGGGGAGGCAACCCGTGTACACGAATAAAAAAGCTTGCTTTAGTTAATGGCTTGCTTTAATTAATCTGGCCATGATGATTTGGGTCAGTGGTCTTTTCCTCCCATCTTTGGGATTAAGGACACCATAGCCACCCCAAGGTAGCATCACTACCCAGGCCTTCCTGTCCTTCCACCCACCACATCCATAGGGTGCTGTAAGAAAACTCGGTGTCTGCCCTGTGCCCCACCCTGTACAACCTTCCCACAGGCCACTGGATTGTGCCCCAAATTGCTACCTGCCACTAAGGCCTGGTAGGCAAAGGTCCCCTCACCCGAATTCCTGCAGCATGGGAGGCTGTCTGGGCTCTATGATTTTGCACAAGCTCTGTCCTCTACCAGGACCACTGAGTCCCTTTAACCACTGAAGATTCAGGTCCTCAGGAAGTGGCCCCCATTGCAATTCCAGCCAAGCCACCCCTCCATTCACCATAGCAACGTCATCAGCATCTGTAGCAATAACTTTGTATATAACAGGTGATCAGAGAATCTTCACAATGATCTTCCCAAGGAAGTTCATCGAAGCAGCAGGAACTTGGGGCATCCATGGTCAGGAAGCAGAGAGTAGCACTCAGCACTTTCTTGCTCCCTCTGTCTCTAAGATTTTTTTTTCATTTAATTTGTTTGCTTGGTTGTTTTTGTTTTGTTTTGTTTCATTTTTGTTTTGTTTCTTGGTTTTTCAAGACAAGATTTCTCTATGTAGCCTTGGTTGTCCTGGAACTCGGTTTGTAGACCAGGCTGGCCTCCAACTCACAGACACCCACCTGCCTCTGCCTTCAGAGTGCTGGGACCAAAGGTGTGAGCCACCACATCCTGGCTGGTCTAGAACTCATAGATATCCATTTGTCTCTGCTTATCATTTTATTTAAAATTATGTGTATGTATGTTTCCCTGTGTGACAGTATGCACGTGAATGCAGTGCCCTCAGAGGCAGAAGAAGGCATCAGGTGCCCTGAATCTGGAGTCATAGGTGGTTGTCAGCCTCAATGTGGGTGCTGGGAACCAAACTTGGGTCCTCTGCAAGATCAGCAAGTGCTCTTAAGTGCCACCTCTCCAGTCCCCTCCCTTCTTGTTTTGTGCAGGACCCCACGGAATGGTGTGGCCCACATTCAGGGTGGGTCTTCCCACCTCTCTAACCTAATCTAGAAACTCCCTCACAGACATGCCCAGAGGTTTGTTCAGAGTGATTTTCGATCCTGTAAATCTGACAATATTAAACATCCCATTAGAGAACTTCCCCACAGCACAGGAAGTGACGACAGGCTGGCTCAGAGCTGCAGCCATGGCTGGTATGTTTGACTGCCACAGCTGACTGTGGGACTACTTGCTTATCAGCATTTTTAACAAGAACTTGAGCTTGTGATTGCTTCTTTCCATGCCTGGCAGAGAGCGGGGCACACAGTAGGTGCTTAATCAAGCAGCAGGTTCTTATTCCTAATCTTCATGCTCCATGCTCCGGAGAGATCAGCCTGAAGGAGGAAAACTGCTTTTTTTGTTTTTAGAGACAGGGTCTCACTATGTGGACCAGACTAGTCTTTTGTTTGTTTGTTTTGTTTTGTTTTTCTTTTTTTCTTTTTCTTTTTTTTTTTTTTTTTTTTTTAGTTTTTTGAGACAGGGTTTCCCTGTGCAGCTTTGTGCCTTTCCTGGATCTCGCTCTGTAGACCAGGCTGGCCTTGTTTTGTTTTTCAAGACAAGATTTCTCTGTGTAGCACTGGCTGTCCAGGAACTGACTCTGTAGACCAGGCTGGCCTCAAACTCAGAGATCTGCCTGCCTCTGCCGCCCCCCCCCCCCCAAGTGCTGGAATTAAAGGGTACCACCACGCCTGGCCCACACTTATTTATTTTCTGTGTGTGTGGGTACAGGCATGCCACAGCACACACACACAGAGCTGTGTGCACAGAGGACAACTTTCAGGAGCTGGCTGTCTCCTTCCATCATGAGTGTCCCAGAGACCAAACTCTGGTGTCAGGGTTGGTGGCAAGTGCCCTTACCCTCTCCGACCTCTCGCCAGCCTAGGGCAAGTTTTTTCCTGGACGGTATTCTGTAGCCCTCAATCCAACAAGAACCACGCTCATTTGGGTAGGGCAGTGATGGCACAGACCTTTAATCCCAGCACTTGCGAAGTAGAGGCAGATGAATCTCTGTGAGTTCGAGGCCAGCCTGGTCTACAGAGTGAGATCCAGGACAGCCAGGGCTACACAGAAACCCTGTCTCGAAAACAAACAAAAACGGAAGAAGATGACATTCGTTTTCATAACTCCACTGGGTGCAGAGTGTTAGACTGCCTGTCAAAGGAACCCAGGAGAGGTTAAGGAACTAGCCCGACTCATCCAGGTGACAGCTGGAGATGGCATGCAAGCTCCTTTCAGATGCCTCAACCAGGACAGGAAAGATGTTGAACCCACATGAGAACAAGGGGACAGGAGGCCCTGTGTGTTAAGGGTCATTCATCACTGTCTTCCTCAACATGGGGTGCCTTTGGGACAGGCCCGATTCCCTTCCTCTGGGATCTAATACCTCTTTGGGACAGGAAACTCTTCCTTGTCACAAAGTTCCAGCCCCTCCCCCCAGGCCACTCCCCTCCCAGCTCCCTGGAGTGTCCTGGTGAAAGCGTGGCCTGTCAAGAGTGAGCCTGCGGGGTCCCGGCCAGCAGCTGGAGATGGAGAGGCAGGAAGCAGGGACAATGGATGAAAGACCCTCTGTGCCCAGGTGGGTGGGGGAGGGACAGGCAGGAAGCCTGGTCTATGGAAGCTGGTCCAGCACAAGCTGAAGGAAGGCAGGCCTGGGATGCCGGAACCTGTGGGGTTTGTTTGGCCTCCCCAGGGATCCAGGCTGGGGAACCATTTGCAAGCCTCAGTTGGGCACTTCTCCATAGGATGCCAGGCCTCGGGGGCCTGAGTGACAAGAATGTCACTTTCATTCACCACTGTTTGTCCCCAGGGCCTGGGAGCCAGGCTGCCTGCACAGTGGGGGCCTGATCTGTTGAATGCAGAAATTAATAGGGCACCACTAATAATTGAAGGATTACATATGGATTTGCTTGTTGAAGAAAACAAGGTTTGCGGGTGGCGCCCCCCAGGTGCTGCCCCGGCTCTTCCCACTGCACCTGCAAGGTCACCTCCTCATCCTCCAGTTCCAGCTCAAGTGAAGCTCTTCTGCAAGAGAGCACAGAATTGGAGGGCTGCCCCGACCCCCAGCTAAGGGATATCCCTATTTCCTTTCTGCCTCTAGCCCAGCACATATTTTAGGGTTAGGGATAGGACTTGAGGTGCTAAGAAGGAACTCTGCCATTGAACTACACCCCAGCCACCCTTCTCTTTCCCCTTCCTCCGTCCCCCAATTTTCCTTAGGCTCTGTAGCCAAGCCAGGCTCAAGATCCGCCTGCCTCTGCCTTCCCAGCGCTGGGCCTAAAGGCCTGCGTCACCGTGCCTGGCTTGTTCACCCATTTAACATACACGCTAAGCATGCATTCTGTGTCTGCAAGGTTTTATGAGCAGAGATGCAGTAATAGTCAAAAGCCCAGGGCCTCAAAGGAATGAAGTAAAAGGCTAGAGGCTGAGCCACTTTGGTGACCTCTAAGGAAGCCTGGGCTTTGCCAAGGGTGGGAGCCAGGCATGGGGACAGAAGAAGAGGGGGGAGGAGGGGAAGGAAAGAGGAGGGAGGGAAGGAGGAGAGAGAGAGAGAGAGAGAGAGAGAGAGAGAGAGAGAGACCTGGCCAGAGAGAATTCAGAGGATAAGGCTGGTGGCAATGACTGAGAAACGCAGTGTGGCTGACCTGATGATGGTCTTGCTTCTGGGCCTGCTGCTCTCAGCCTGGTGGGAATCCTCTCCAGGAATTAAGTGCCTCCAAGTGAGGTAGTGTGTCTCAGCAGCGTGGGGTGTAATCATTAGAGAAGGCCAAAGCCACTCACTCCCCGAGGAAGTTTGTATAAATGCCTACTTTGTGCTGGGTTTTGTGCTGGGTGTGAGGGTTGCCATAGTGAAGGAGACTGTCTCAGTCAGTTTGTGCTGCTGTAACAAATACCAGTGACTGGATAATTTATAAAGGGAAGAAGTTAGTTTTATCCCAGCTGTGGAGGCTGGGCCCTGGCAGGCACATCTGGCGAGGGTCTGGTCTCTGTTTCCAGTGTGGAACTTCCTCTCTGTGCTCCCCAGCTGAAACCAGTGTCCCCATGTCATTGAAAGAAGCCCGAAGGGTCGAGTGGTTCTCCCTCATCATTTTATTTATTTTTAAAATATGTGTGTTCGTGCGCACATGTGTTGGTATGTTTGCAAGTGTATGTGTGTCCACAAGTGTGTAGAAGCCAAAGGTCAGTGCTCACAGGTGTCATCCTCAGGAACATCATCTGCCTACCACGAGACAGGATGTCCCACAGGCCCAAAGCTCACCAAGTAAGTTATCTGTGCAGGTGGGGCCCTCTAGACATTATCACCTCCTCTTAATCACAGGCCCTGCCTCTTCATATTGTCATTTAGAGGGTTACATTTCACTGCAAATTATGAAGAGTCACAAATACTCTAACCACAGGCCTGCCCCTAAAAGTCCTCAGTACCGATGGCAGCAGGCTGTGGCACCCTCCAGTCCTAGCCACCTTGAGTCGTTAGGGATTGGCAAGGAAATCTGCTAGCCGTGGCAGCCTGGTCTTCCACTTCCCTGTGCTCCCTCAAGCTCTGCTTAGCCACAGGGACAGGCAGGACATGCCCAGTTCCCTCAAGTCTGGGAGCTGCCTCTCCTCTCCACGGCCTTCAGCTTCAAACCAAGCCCTCTTAGCCTGCTGAGTCAAGTTCTGGCTGGTTACAATCTACGATTCCACAGAGTGATGGAACTTTCCAAGTTCCAGTTCCCCCAGTGGGGCCAGCCTCAGCCAGATCTCTCCACGCTTGGCCCTCTCACACTGCAGTAGGGCGGAAGTTCTACAACCCACCTGAAGGGGTCACTCACCTGCTCAGCACCCCTCAAGGGCTCCCTGCTAGCCTCAAGATCAAGTCTTAGCTTATGTGCTTGACTTGCACCCTTAACACTGGTCTCTTTTCTGGCTGTCCCTCACCACTGACTCTGCCTTGTATGGCTCGTGCAAGCACTTCATCTCCCGTCTTTGAATTGCTGCTGCCTTCCTCCTTGGTCTGCTTGCTCTGCTCTCCTACATAGCAAGGCTTAGATGGCAGCCTCTCTGGGACGGCTTCCCCATAACCCTCTAGCGCGCCCCCTTGCTGTCTCCAGGAGGCAAGAGCTGCATGTCCACAAAGCTTTGGGGCACTTGGCACTGGCCCCAATCAGCACTTGGCAACTGCACCTTGAGCTTTTTATTTTTTGACTTTATTTTTATTTTATATGTAAGGATCTTGTATTTGCATGTATGTCTGTGCACCACATGTGTGCAGAGGGCAGATTAGGGTGTTGGATCCTATGGAATTGGAGTTACAGACAGATATGAGTCACCATGTGGGTCCTGGGAATTGAACCTGGGTCCTCTGGAAGAGCAGTCAATGCTCTTAACCACTGAGCCATCTCTCCAGCCCTGACATCAGTATTGTAATTAAGCATTTCTGCCTGAGCCCTCTTCTCTGAGTTGCATCCCACCCACTCCATCATCTCTTAATTCTGCCTTGTCTTTCCCCAGAGAAATTTGTAGCCTAGTCTATTTTTTTAAGTTTATTTATTTATTTTTTTATTATTTTAAATCCTCTGTGTGTGTGTATGTACGCGCGCACCCACCCACAGAGGCCAGAGATATCCAATCCCCTGGGGCTGGAGTTACTGGTGGTTGTGAGCCCTCTAACTTGGGTGCTGGGAGTCAAACTTGGGTCCTCTGCAAGAGCAGCACCTGACTCTTAACCATTGAGCCATCTGTCCAGCCCTTGGTCTGTTTGCTTATTTATTTTCCAGTGAGGACAAGGATGTTGTTTTATTTATCTGTCTGGATCCCTGGTGCCCTGGAACAAACAGAGGCTACTCAACAAATATCTATAAGAAAAAAGAACTGGGCTGGGCAGTGGTAGTGCACTCAGGAGGCAGAGGCAGGTGGATCTCTGAGTTCAAGGCCAACCTGGTCTACAGAGTTGAGTTCCAAGACAGACTCCAAAGCTATACAGAGGAACCCTGTCTCGAAAAACGGGGGGAGGGGGGGAAGAGCACTGCTGCTCTTCCAGGGGACCCAGGTTCAATTCCCAGCACCCACATGGAGGCTCACACTCTGTAATGAGATCTGACGCCCTCTTCTGTCTGATGCTCTCTTCTGTCATGCAGGCACACATGCAAACAGAGCACTCATACACATAACATACGTAAAGAAACAAATTTTAAAAAGAAAGAAAAGAGTTTTGTAGGGAGTTCAGGGGACAGCAGGCAGGAAGGCCATGTCCTGGGCCTTCAACTCTTCCCTGTCTTTTCTGGTCAGGACACTGGGGATATTGATGGACCTCAACTTCCTGGGCCTGTTTAGACATGCTACTTCAGGAACAGTCAAACTGTACAGTAGTTTAGTTGTTTGGTGTCTGTCCATGAACAGGAAAAAAGGCTAAGGAGGGTGTTTTACATTCTGACGTCATCTGAAGACCACCAGATGTTCTGGGTTCTGAAATATGAAGAGATTATTTAGCTGTCAGTCCCTTAGATATTTATGCTTCTTGGTAGCATTTAGGATTACTAACATTTAATAATAGATTGTATTTAATAATAGAATTTAATTATTTAATAATATATAACAATCGATAACAAATATAACACTAAATATTAAATATTTATTTATTTATTTATTTTGGTTTTTCGAGACAGGGTTTCTCCGTGTAGCTTTGCGCCTTTCCTGGAACTCGCTTTAGAGACCAGGCTGGCCTCGAACACAGAGATCCACCTGGCTCTGCCTCCCGAGTGCTGGGATTAAAGGCATGCGCCACCACCGACCGGCTAAATATTTATTATTTAATAATAGATTTATATTTAATAATGTATTTAATAATAGATTAAGGGTGTGGTGGCACACACCTTTAATCCCAGCACTCAGGAGGCAGAGGCAGGCAGATCTCTGTGAGTTTGAGGCCAGCCCTGTCTGCATAGTGAATTCTAGGATAGCCAGGGCTACATAGACTATGTCTAAAAAAAAAAAAAAAAAAAAGAATGCTGAACTAACAGAGACCAAGTCACCTTGCCAAGGGTAACTCAGGGAGGAATGAGCATGGCTACATGCTACATGGGAAGATGCTTTCAGCATCCTGGGCTGTCTTCACATGAACAGGAGGAGGTAGGATAAACTTCATAGTATTTCACAGTGCCCTGAAGGCACACCAGGATGACAGGTGCATATGCGGCCATGTGAGACAGCCTCCGGGAGAGCAGGGGACTGAAACTTCCTGCTGGCTCCTCAGCTGTGTGCCTTTGGCATTTCCTCTTTGCCTGCAAAGGCCCCAGGTTCAGCCTGAGGCCTGACTTATTGAGGTGAGGGCAAGCTCACGCTTAACTACTTCCACTGACTGGGGTTCATCTGAGTCATCTCAGGATCACCCGTATCTGGCTGCTCACTGAGGAGCCGCGGTCACAGTTCGGGGGAGGATGAGCCAGGAGGACCCTTGAGTGAGCCATTGAGTCCAAGTCCTTGAGTTCACAGATGGGAAGCTGAGCCCAGAGACGCTGGAGGACTTGTCCAAGGACACATAGCCAGGTGGCTGCAAAGTCAGTTCCAGAGCCCAGGTCTCTTCATTCCCTCCCGAAGCTCTTTCTGTTCCGCTGGACCTGTGTCTGAGGCTTAGCTCTAAGCCTGGTTTTTTGTGATGTTGCGTGTAGCTGCCTCTGAGTCCAGATTCTGTGCTGGGCGCTTTGCACACAACTCTTTTAATCCTCGCCCTGCTTCCTACCATCATCCCTCCTGTTTCACTGAAGTGAAGTTTAGAGATGGTGAGTGACTTACCCAAGGTCACACAGCAAGGAAGTGCAGGCATTGAATTCCTGTGTATTTATTTTTTTCCAGACGGGGTCTCATGTATTCCAGACCTACCCCAAACTCACTATGCAGTCAGGAATGACCTTGAACTTGTGACCCTCCCACCCTGACCTCCCCGTGCTAGGATCACAGGTGTAAGCCACGGTATCTGGTTTATAAGGCTTTGGGGATTGAACCCATGGCCTTGTGAACGCTAGACAAGCACTCTACCACCTGAGCTACATCCTGTGGAAGATTCAAGTACTTGACTAATTAATATCTCAGAAGCCTCCACTCAGCTGTGGCCTTGCCCTCCAGGGTGCTGGGTGGGGGTGGGGGGCACGGTAACAAGGTCAGAGTGTTTGCAGACAAGCTAACACCAATTATGATGCTGCTTCATTTGGACCCCTGCAGTGACCTTCAATGGATGGGATCTCAGATCTCAGAGCTGTTAAGGTGCCCCCTGCCTCCTTCAGTGACAACAAACCAAAGCTCAAAGAGGCAAAGTCCCCTGCCCAGGGCAAGGAAACTCTGCCTGACTATTCTCAAGCTTACACTCTGTCTGTGCACATGAACAGTGGCTCTGTACAAATACTGGTTCATTGGTCCAGTTCACATTTATTCCTGCCCTACTATGTGCCAAACCCTGTCAGAGACCTACTGGACATAGACAGGAACAGGACATGCCCCATCCATAGCCAGCAGCAGAGGTAGGTTTGGGGAAGGGCTCTGTTCCCATGCCCTCTTGGTGACACTGACGGGGACCCGTTGGCACTGGCCCAGTCCTCCCCCAAAGAATGTGCACTTGGAAAAGACTGAGGAGGGAGGATGCGATGACATCAGGCCCCCAGGCCTCTCAGCTTGGTTCTGACTCATCGCCCACACCTGCGTTGGCCTCCGGCAGACAGGCTGGAAATAGCTGAGGACGGACTGGGGCAGCACCTGCACCCTGGGCTGCTGTCCCCACCCTCCCCGCCAGGAAGCAGGGATGCTTCCCAGAGTGCAGCCCACCTGAGTCTGCTGGCCTTCTGGCGGTTCAGGGGGAGGAGGCCCCCAGGCCACCAGAAGCTGTCCTAGCAGTAGTGGGGACCACAGTGAAAATCACTTCCCACGATGCTGGGGTGGGTACTTGATGGCTGCCTGCCCTGGGCCTAAGTGTCCTTGCTTATTGTGATGAGCTCTTGTGACTCCTCAGAAATTAGGCTGTGAGTAAGCCCATTTCACAGATGAGGAACTGGAGACTCAGAGAGCCAAAGAAGCTCACCTGAGGTCACACAGCCCCTGTGTTAGGCAACGTGGGCCTCTCCAAGCTCTCTTGGCTCCTCACCCCATCCAGTTTGGTCAACTCATGCTGGGTCCCTGACCCCAGCATTGTCCCCATCTCCTCACCCTCTTTATCTGGGTAAGGTCTCCCTTCTGAACACTCAGGAAGACAGAAGTTGAACAATGCCCTTCTCTTGCCCTCCCTGCCCACGTCTGATCATGTGATCTCTCCATCTAAAACCTTCAGTGACTCTCTATGGTCTTTCGGGTAAAGCATCTTCAGGGCCCTTCGGGCACCAGGTCCTGCCCACTCTTCCAGCCTCATCACTGGGCACCTGGCCAAGTCAGGACTCCTGGCTTTGTGAGTGGGGTCCGTAGGACCTCATGCTGATGAGGAGGAAGGAGGCTCATGTACATGATCTACCCAGCAGGGCACTTGTTTTCAGAGTCATGCTGTGGAGTATAGTCTCTGCAGGCAGCCAGGTGATGGGCCAGGTCAGGTGCTGTCAGCCTGTCTGAAATCCATCTAGAAATGTAAAAAGCCAGGCAAGCGTAATAAATAAGGGCATACTTGTAATCCCAGCACTGTGGATGCTGAAACGGGCCACATGTCAGGAGGAGAAGACCCTATCAGGAAGAGGAGAAAAGGAAGGAAGAGACTGGGGAAGAGATTAAGAGAGATGGAGCTGAAGAGATGCTTAGTGCTTAAGAGTAATCACTACTCTTTCAAAGGACCCGAGTTCAAGTCCCAGCACCCACACTGGGTGACTCATAACCATCTCTAACTTTGGCTCCAGGGACTCTGATGCCTCTGGCTTCCTGCAGCACCTGTATTCACACGCACAGGCACATAGATACACATAATGAAACATAATAAAAACAAATCTTTGAAATGGAGGAAGAGAAAGGGGGGAAGGCAGGAACGAGAAGGGGAAAAGGGGAAGGAAAGAAGGAGAGAGAAGCTTGAAACACTTCAAACAGCAGCAGTTGGAACTTTGGGAAGAAGGGGGACCGTTAAAATGAAATTTGGAGTCATTTTTCATCCATTT
>CABHPH010152784.1:0-42259 GCA_902168325.1 Peromyscus nudipes
GGGGGGGTTTCATTGTCACTGTTTCGGACGTGTATTCTAGGGATGATTTAAATCTAGTATTCAGATTTGAAGGTGGAATCAGACTCTTTTAGGACTAGAAAACAATGCGGACATGAGAAAAGGTTATTTGTCAGTCTTGGTGGTGTACACCTTTAATCCCACACCCTGGAGACAGAGGCAGGCAGTTCTCTATGAGTTCAACATCAGCATGATCTACATAGCATATTCCAGGGTTACACAGGGTTATGCAGCTAGGTCCTATGGTCAGAACAAAGCAAAGCAGGAAAGATCCCTTTTCTCTTCAGTTATACAGAGCTTCTTACTAGGAAGATGTGTACCTGTGATGATTTTTCTATTTATCTCTTTTCATAATGTTTGTGAATATTAACTAGGAGAGTAGCTTTCTAAATGGTTGTCTGTCGGTCAACATCTGTTTTCATGCGTCTTCTTGTTTTAATAATAGCCCTCTATGTGGAAGAAAAGATGCTATAACCCTATTATAATACCGGCTTAACCTTGAAGAGGAAATAAGCCATATGATTGTTTAAAAGTGCTGAGTAATAGTTCACATCTAAAGTATTGCTGAGCTGCTGAATTGCATTTAATACAGTGCTAAAGCAAATTTTATGTAATTTTTTAAAAAAATGATGTTTAATACTTATTTTTTATTTTGATGCAGTAAATGTAAGATTCGAGTTTAAGGGAGCCACAGTTTTTGTTTCAATAATACATTGCAGATTATTAAATTATATAAGGTCTTAGCATAGAACTAATAAGATATAACAAGACATTATAAAAATAACTTTTTATTATAGTATGGAAAATAAGTATCTGAACCTCCAAACTGTATGGTTACAGAGAAATTTTTTTGGTGGGGGAAATGCATTTGTATTAATAATGACCATTGTCAATGAAAGATACAACCAGCTTCAAGTCAAATGGTAGCACTGAAGTTATAATGATTATTATTAAGGAAGTAACAAATAGTGGCAATTAAACATTAATATAATTCAAAGCATCATTGTTGATATTTATATCAGTCAGAGGATTTATCAATGTATTGACCTCTGGCAATTTATTCACTATTGCAAAAGAATTGGATTAAATCTAGCTGTCTATCAAGAGATGAATGTAATAAAAATTTGGTGCATATGTGTGTGTGTGTGTGTGTGTGTGTGTGTATTCAGGGTAATATTTGCAAGGTAAGGCCACCAGAGATCACCCCACTGACACTCTTATAGCCAAAAAGAAAGTCATTATTGCCTGCTGGCAGCTGCCTGGGAACTTGCCCAAGTCAGGCAGCACCAAGGCCTCGAGCTCTTTGTCTTTTATGCACAAAAAACATATCCTGGTTGGCACACTTCAGTTATCAGGAAGTGAAACTGCAGAAGCCAACAGCAAGGATAACTAACACCTTTACCGACATTTTCCTTGGAGGCTTTTCCGGAAGTCCTCCCTGTAGGTCTTTCTTTCCATTGTGGCAGGTGTTGGGGGCCGACATCGTGGGTTTTAAGGTCAGAATGTTGCCTCTAACACAGTGTCTGTTGTGCTATGGCCTGGAGCCTGTTACAATATGTATGAATACTATTCAGCTCTAAAGAAATATGTAATCACAAGATTTCCAGGAAAATACATGGACTTAGAATATATAATGCTAAGTGAAATTACAGAATCTCAAAAAAACCCAACACACATTCTAAACACATATTCTTCCTCATCTGTAAAATCTAGCCAAAAAAACATGCACAAACTTACATGCATATGATTAATTTTATTGTTCATTTATGTGTGGGTCCATGTGCACATGTGTGCAAATGACTCTGAAGGCCAGGTGAGGGTGTCAGATTCCCTGGAGTTGTAGTTACAGGTCATTATATATTGTCTGACCTGGGAGCTGGGGACTGAACTCAGGACTCCTGGAGGAGCAAGGAGCACTCTTCATTACTGAGCTGTGTGTGTGTGTGTGTGTGTGTGTGTGTGTGTGTGTCTGCAAATGTACACGTGGGTATAGCATAACATAGTAAAGAGAAAAAGAAGGCTAAATATTTGAGGAAGAAGTGTCAAATGTAGGTAATGAACATGTCATGAAGGTGTGAAGAAGGACATATCTGTCCTGGATGTTTCATTTTTGATGGTGGATGGGTGAATAAAAAGTTTTCAGTTGTGAAAACTTGAAATCCAATGTGCAGCTCCACAGCTTCTGTCTCAAACGCCAATTTGATACTATAAAAGGTCATTGTGTTGGGTAGTCTTTGAGTCTAGTAACTTTTGTTTGCGATTTTTCTTTTAATAGTCAACATTTTATAACAAAGTTTAAATAACTTAAAGTTAAATATATAAATTAAGAAGCATTTAAAATAATATTCATGATTAATTTTCAGTGTTATTTGATCTTTTTATGTCTAGTGTATTTTGGAGATCTCAATAAATTCTATTTATAAAGTACTTTTAGCCATTGCTATCATTCTAGTAGGCCTGTAAAACTCAATAAATTTATGTCATATGTAGAAATAAAAGTTGATAGAATTACATTAAAACTCAAAATTGATTCATAATTTTGGATTCATTCAAAATCCAGTAAGAGTAAATCCAATGGTAACCAATGAGATAACATGATACTTGAAACATCTTTGGCCTGCATTTGCTAGATTCTTTTGCTGGTCCAGATAGTCCTTCATGTCTATTTTAGCTCTAGACATCTTTCATTTTATAAGCTATGAAAATGAGACAACTAGGGGTTGAATTCTACATCTAGGCACTGACTTACCAGAGAGTTTTATAGAATCAAAATGAAAGTATGGGAGCAATCCAGGTCCTTTCTGCCATATAGCTAGATAATACCTATCTTCATTTATTGTACAAATTTCTGGGAAACATTTGTTGGGAAATCTTGTGGTACATGGGTTACTTAATTTGACTATATTTAACCATTTAAGCTTTATTAAATATTTCTAAAATCTTACCTATATCACATGATCAAACCTTTACTATATAAAGAAGGAGTCCATCCTTTATTTAAATCATTAGATTTTTTGTTGTTGTTGTTTGTTTGATTTTTTTGTAGTCACATATGAATCCTGAGATTTACATTTAAAAGCATAGAAATTGTTATCAGAAGAAATCATTATTTTTAAATATTTTGTTCAATATATACACACATACATATGTGTTTGAAACCAATCTCGTCCACAGTCCTCCTATTCAATACCTACCCTATCCACTCCACTTTTCCTACCCAACTTCAAGTATTTTCTCTTTAAAAACATAGTACCCACTGAACCCATCTAGTGTGGCCTGTATGTTCACAGATGTGGGACCATCTACTTGAGAATGGGTAGCCTTGTCCTTATTCCTGAAGACAAGTGACTCTTCCTCTTCCAGCAGCTCTTAACTGCCAAGAGCTGCTCAGATGGAGGTGGGACTTGAGGCCTTGATGAGGCCCTACCATCCATGATGGGGTTTTGGCTAGCCCAAGTGTTGTGCATCTGGTCTCAGCTGTTGTGAGTTCATGTGTGCAACTATGTTGTCATGTCTGAAAAAACATTGTTTTCTCACAGATAGCCATGCCCTCTGGCTCTCACAATCTTTCTTTCTTCTCTTCCTTGATGATCCCTAAACCTTAGATAGAAAGGGAATGCAGTATAGATGTCTCATTTAGATCTGGGCACTCTATAGACTCTTATTCTGTGCAATAAGAGTTGACTGGATGTTAGTATTTACTGACCACCATCTATTGCCAAAAAGAAGCTTCTCTGATGAGGACTGATAGATGCAATAACCTATGTGTATAAAGATAAGAATTTAGGGGGCATGTTGTTATTATGTCTATTTGGCAGAATAGTATTAAGTTATTATCTAGGAGCCAATCATGTTTGTAACAGTTAACCATACAGCCATGAGTTCAATTTTATAGAGTAAGCTTTATATCCAATCAGAAAATGGTTGGTTACTCCCATAATATTCTTAGCTGTTAAATAGTCATGGAAAACACTTAGATAGTTATGGTAGGAGAAATCAAAGGCTAGCAACATATTAATCATATCTCCAAAGAACTTCAAAATTGAATGACTATAACAACAGTAATTTCCTTTTCATAACCAGTAACAGTTTCAGGTATATGTATATGGGAGGGATGAGTATAACAATTTATTTTAGAATTTCTGAAATGTCAATTTTTTGAATCTTATTATTTGGTATCAAATGGTTACAATCAGGCTTTTACCTTATTATAAAATCCATTAAATGTGTCATATAAGTTGGCCTTAACATTTTTATATTAGTCAGTACTGTTCTGCTAAATTTTACTATAGAGTGACAGCGTATAATTAAGAGATGTAGACCAGTGTGAAAAGTTAATTAACTGTGAGATTTGATAGACACCAGATAATTAAAAATTAAAATTAAATTAGTTTTGAAAATTTTAAATTATATTTTCTTCCATAATTGGATGCTAAGAAATGTGAAAGAGGGTGCTTCCCATTAGCTAGATGTTTTTGTCCGCCATTTTGTCCTCACACTGTGTTCCCAGGGAAGCCATAATGTGCTTCCCACCTGCAGGGCCCTTAATCTGTTTCTGGAAGTGATTTTTAGAAATTAGGATACTGCTGTGGCATTAAAATTTAATACTTCATGGGCACTACAGGAAGACATTTCTTTAAAAAATCCACACAATGGAAACTGAAATTTTTTGGGGGGCTTTTTTTCTTCTTAGAGAAGAGAAGGAGCTTATGTATGTTTTAGTCGTGGGCAATTTAATCATGACTCAATATAAAAGAGGTTTTCTACTTCATTGTGCCTCCAGTTTTTTCTTTTGTTGATGATTCTGGATTGTTTCATCTGCTTTTTTCAGAAAGAAATCATATCCTAGAAATTGTTGTTAATGTGTGTGTATGCTCATGTGTATATGTATGTTCATATGGATGTGGTCTCATATGTTTGTGTGAGTGTGCATGTGAATACGTGTGTGTGCATGTGGGAGTCTAAGTTGATGCTGATAATCATCCTTAATTATTATCCCCTTATATTTTTTGAGGCAGAGTCTATGGCTGACCATAGAGATCACTGATTTGCACCAGTGTAGCTAATCACCTTTCTTCAGGGATCTGGTTACAGAGCATGGCCATGACTGCCTGGCTTTTATGTTGGTGCTGGAGATATTAACTGTGGTTATCATGCTTAGATGTCAAGCACTTCCTTTGATGAGATATCTCTCAGCCTCCAACTCACATATTTAAATGGATATTGTCCTGATAGAAGATAAGAGCCATAGTCCACTGGCATCACGACCCAAGGAAATCATCAAATAAGTTGGAACTCTTGAATTAAGAACATGGCTGTGATTTAGATGTCTGTCAATATATTTTTACATCACTTCATTGTTAGAAGCTTGGTCTTCAGGTTAATGGTATAGAGGTGTTATAGAACATTTTGGTAGAATACAAGCGAATATCCTTAGGTTAATTGTGGTCACACTCTTGTGAGGAACAATGGGATCCTCATCATTCTCTGGCCTGCTGCATGAGGTATGATCTGTTTTCACACATAATCTCTCATCATTGCTATCCACCATGAGCTGAATCAGTCAAGAAGATCCCTTATCAACACCTGAAGGTCTTGGGACCTTCATCCTCCAAAACTGTAAGCTAAGGAGCCTCCTCATGCAGTTGGGCCAATTCATTAATTTTGTTAGAGAAATGGATTTATTCAAGCATATTGTTTCCAGGAGATAATGATTTTAACTTTTTTAGCAGGTCCTCTGGAGATTATCTGAAAAATATTGAACTGCTGGTTTAAATTTTATAGACTTCCTTAGTAGGATTCTGGTGAACCGGAGCTGAAGCATTCATGACCAAACTTTATGATATGACATGATATGATATGATATGATATGATATCCCGTGACAAGTATCATTCTAGCACTGGAGGTAAGATGGTGAGCAGGCCAAGTAGTGGTCCTTACAAGTCATCCAATATATCCAATGCTTAGGTGGCCAGGAGACACCTTGATAAAAGAAGTCTTCATCACACAGAACCAATGGAAAGGTTCCTGCTTCTATCATTTTCAGAAACTAAGAATCTGTCTAGAGCTTTTCATAAGGAGTGCTTCTTCCAAAATATGTCTAGCAGGAGATGAAGATCTTTGCATTGCAGCTACATGTCTTTGGTGGGGGTTAGTGTGCAAAGTAATGCCTTGGAGAGATGAGGCATGCTTAACATGACTATGTTTGACTCTTCCTCAAAAAAGTTCACTAAATATCTGGACTTTGTCTTATTATTGTCTATAATACTACTTAGGAGAAAAACAATTCAGTATTACAACAGAAGTGTCCATAGCTGCCACCAAAATAACTAAAACGTTTTCAGCCTCTTTGCAGAATCTCAGCGTTATTACATGTAACTGACCTGTGAAATTTTTGTCCACAGAATTCAGTTAATATCTCTTTAATAATATAAACAGTCAGGCATGATATAGTTAACTCTTACTGCTGACATTGCTTATATTAGGGATGGGCTCTATATGAGGGTTTATGTCAATGGTCTTTGTATCATAATATTTATTTGATGTAAAACTTAATCATTCAGTTTGTGACTTCAAATTTCTCTAAATTTATATAAGTGAGCAGTAAATGCTATGATAAAAACAAAAACAAGGAAGAAGAAAAGAGAATATTTTAAATGAGTAGTAAATACTATAGTAAAAACAAATGAGAAGAGAGTGTTTTAAAGTATGGTTCATGAACCACTGTTAACAGTTTTTTGGCTTTAGAAAATAAAGAAAGAAACATATTAGTATACTTATTAACCTATACCATAGGATAGCATCATAGAAATTGTTATTAGTAATGATTATGTTCTTAATCATTAGGAATATACTTCAATATCAATTCTATCCATAGAATATTCTTAATAATGCAGGGATGTTCTCGACAGTTTTCTTGCTATTGTTTTGCTTTAATTTGCATTTATTGAAATTTTACTTTTTACATTTTACCATTAGATTGTGTACTATTAACAGTTCCTCCAGATAAATAAAGGTTCTTAAAATAATATCTATATTAGAGTGATTATAAGAACAGCAAAACAATGCTATAATATAAATAAATACTTAATATTCACTGTGAACAGAATTTGAGTAGAAAAAAAAGAATGTGAATATAGATCTACCAGCAAGTGTAACCACAGTGATTTCAAGAAAATCCACTTATAACTGGAACAAACAGCCAGAATATTAACAATATCTGCAACCTCAGATATTTGAGTCAAACCAGGAAAATTGCAAATTTGGCACCATCCTGGGCAACTTAGAAAACCCTATCTCTAAACCAAAACCTAAATAGACAAACAAAACTGTGATGAACAGGAGATACAATCATGGTCATCAGAAAACTGAATTACACTGAGTTTTGACAATCCATTTTCCTCAAAGGACTAGAATAATGCCCAATACAAACTTAGCCAAGTAGAGATTTTGAGAACAAGTACAGAATCATATTCATCAATACTAAGTTGATTAGTTCTAATTGAATGTAAAGAAGAGCCAAAAACTTTAAACTTATCATTCAAAAGCATGTTTTTCAAAGAAAAAGGAAGATTAAATAACACATTTTCAAAGATTTTGTAGAAACAAACTCAGTGATAATTATAAATATTCTATTGCTCTCTGAGCAATAGAATACATTGTTGGCAGCATTCCTTTGTTATATGACAATGCTTAATGCCACACTACAGTAATGACATACATTATGAGAAAGCAATTACTTTCTAAGATGTACTCAAACAGATATTTAATTTTATAGTTGGATTAATCAATTACTGCACAGGGTATGAATCAACTCTTGGCAAATGTGCAAACAGTGTGAGGTAAAGCATACAAAGACAATGCAGCTTTAAAAAAAGCATGTTCATGTGAATTAAAACTTACATTGAATTTCCATCTCTACTTTGGGCCCAGATTATACAGTCAATTTGAAGGAAATAGCAGAATGTACACTTGTTCTCAAGGGCTTACATACCTATGCTAATCTGTGTTCAGTCCGCTGATCAACTCAATAAGTGTTAGAAATGTACTAATCAGCAAGACTGAATAAAAATGCATGTTACTAAATTTTATAAAAATATAGAAGTTCTGGGCTGGTGAGGAGGGCTTGTAGGTGAAGGTGCTTCATCAAGGTGAAGCTTGATGACCTACATTCAATCTCTGGGAACCACAGGATTGAAAGAAAGAACTGAATCCTACAAATTGTCTTCTGGCCTATACATATATGCTACTGTACACACACACACACACACACACACACACACACACACACACACACACACACACAATGTAAAAGTATTGAGTCCTGTGATTTCAAGGGGCATTGGCTAGTAGCTGTCTCAGTAATATATCTTTTGCCCTTAGAAAGCTGAAGAGATCTTACTTATCATGCAGATTGGATACCACAATTTCATATAAAAATGAAACTCAAGAGTCACAGGTTTACCTCTCCAAACTGTCCCTAAAACCATTCCTTTCAGAAAGGAGCTTTTCTATCCTATTTGGACAGAGTGTAAAATCTGCAACCAGATATACTAAAGGCCAAGAGAAATAATCCTCTAGGATGAAGGGAGTAAAGAATGAGAGTTAGGTTTGCATGCTCTTTCTCCTCAAATAAAATCTCCACATGTGACTTTTATATGCGTGTGCTCCTTACTTTTATATCTGAAAGAGTCCTGCCAATAGCGAGAGAAATTACAAAAAAAAACAAAAACAAAAAAAGAACCTTCAGGATCCTTGAAATGCAACTCAGTCTGAATATTCTAAAGGGCTCCCAAGTGCCATAAACCACCTGTATTTATAGTACTTAGTTCAAAGATTAGATTTCCTAAGATGTAAGAAATAAATGATACACAGAGCAATAAATAAAATGCCTACTGTTTTAACTTAACTTTTTCACAAATTTTCAATTTTATTTCAATTATAGTTTAAATTACATTTTCTCCATCCCTTTCCTCCCTCCAAACCCTTCCATATACCCTACCCCTTTGTTCTCTTTTAAATTCATGACTCTTTTCTTTCATTATTGTTACATGTATATATATATATGTATTTCTAAATGCATACTTACAACTTGCTCAGTATGAATGTTATAACTTGTATTACATAATGCCTATTGATGTAGGAAGCATTCCCAGCTGTAACTGGGATATTGCCAAACCTTGTACTGATTTCCTTTTATCTGCCTACAGTCGGGCTACGTGTTGACAAGTGCTTACAGAGGTCCAAAATGGTCACAGTATTGCAGTTTCTGGGAGGACGTGCAGTGAGGAGGTGAGGAACTAAAAAATACTAGGTAGTTTGTCAGCAGAACAGGGAGTACAAGCTCAATTGTCCCATCAGTTGCCCTTCCTGTCTGGTCCTCTTGGCAGTGTGGAAGGACCTAGTACATACTATACATATAGTGAGCCTGGGACGGCTGGAAACTGGAAAATTTCTAGCTTATAAAAGGAATGCCTGAGAGAGAAGGGGAGAAGAAGGAAGAAAAGGGCAATAGAGAGGGAGAAGGAAAGAGAGAGGGAGGGAGGAGAGGGAGAGGGAGGGAGGAAGAGAGAGAGAGAGAGAGAGAGAAAGAAGAAGAAGAAGAAGAAGAAGAAAAAGAAGAAGAAGAAGAAGAAGAAGAAGAAGAAGAAGAAGAAGAAGAAGAAGAAGAAGAAGAAGAAGAAGAAGAATGAATGAATGAGGCTGGGCAGTGGAATGAATGAATTCTTATGATGCTTGTTAGGAACCCAGTGTGTTCTCTGAGACACTGAGAGAGAAAGACACTTTCTATACCACCTGAAATTACTAGGAAGAAAGAGAAAATGTCTGTTATCCCAGAGAGAACCAAATCTTATTTCTCCTCTTGGGCAACTTTGCAATATTTCTACATCAAGGCAATGAGTAAACGCCCTTCATACAGAAGTGAAAAAGTTCTAGACCCATGGAGAATATCTCCTGAAGTGCATGCAGCCAATGCTTGTAAGGTGCACAGATACTGAGAGAGTGGGTCAAATCAAAAGGCAGCATGTGTTTGAACTCAAGATGGCTTAGTTCACAACTGAACACAATTTGCTACCATCTCTAGCTTTTAATAAAAATGACACATAGACTTAAATGTGTATGCATACATCTTGATATATAAAACATGGAACTGACCTTTTTGATACCTGTAAACATCATGAATAGATTGTCTTTGGATATACTGCTCCTTAGAACTGAGAGCTTGTGCTGTCTATAGGTAGCCTAGTTGAGAGTATCTCTTGGGTTGAACTACTTTCCCTGGAGCGACGTGAGCCAACATCTATTGACCTCATATAGGTTATTAGTAAGACATCAAAGTACTGATTCCACCTAAATCTAGCTTGAAGAACCAATGAATTTAATACATTTACTTATATGAGGATGAGAAAGAGGGTACTTACAAGAACATTGGTTGTTGAAAGATACCTATGTCTCCAAAAGCCCATCCTAACGTGGGTGATGACTCTTAAAAGCTATATCATGGAGCTCCCTGCCCAACCAGAAGGCAGATCCACTGAAGAGTCTTTTCTTTACCAATTATCTGTGGCTGATAGATCTCAGAGATTAGCCCCATGAAGTTTGTAATTTTCTGAGCTTTCCAAGTCTTGTAAATATCTTCAACTCCCTGAGTCTTATGAACTCCCTTCCTCTCTCCAAAAAGAAATCAATATACAACACCTTATGTTATAATGAAATTATCAGGGTACTTCAGAAATATCTTTTTTTTTTTGGTTTTTTTTGAGACAGGGTTTCTCTGTGTAGCTTTGTGCCTTTCCTGGAACTCATTTTGGAGACCAGGCTGGCCTCGAACTCACAGAGATCCACCTGGCTCTGCCTCCCAAGTGCTGGGATTAAAAGCATGTGCCACCACTGCCTGGCGAGAAATATCTTAATGGTTAAGAGTTCTTGATGCTCTTTCGGAGGACCCAAGTTCAGATCCCAGCACCCACGTCAGGCAGCTCACCATAGCCTGTAACTCCAACTCCAGGGGAGTCTTTGCCTGACTTCCACAAGCACCCCTGTGTGTGTAGCATGTACTCCCACAGGCACACAGATACATATTTGTAAATAAAAGATCAAAATACTTTTTAAAAATAAAATGAAGTCAATTACAACTATAGGAGATATTTTTAAATGAATGCTTCTGGGATTTAATTTAGCTAAAAATCTAGGAGTTCATAAATAGCTAAACATTGTCCTTAGGATTATATTCAAGTGAGCTCATGAATGATGGACATAAAAAAAGTCAGAGCTGAGCCAATATTAGCTTTTGACTGGAAGTCTAGAATTTTGTCTCCTGGCCTCAGGCCATACTGCTATTTCCTTTTAAGAAGGTCAGTGAGCAGTGGATGATACAAGACTCCTAACTGTTTACGTTCTGTGAGTTAGTAACTGAGTGATTAGCCAGACAGGACATCTGTATTCACTCCTTTCCAAGGCTCAGGGAACATCATGGGGGGGGGCAGAATGTAAGAGCTGGAGGATGAGGGGGAGCCCTGTTAAATGCTGTCCTCTGGACATGGCGTGGCTTTCACCATGAACTCGAAGCAACTGTGGTTACTTGCACAAGACCTGAACAAGAGCAAGCCAGTTAAAAATTTCAGCACAGACAGGGGAGGGAATCTTAAGGCTCCACATCTAGCTAAGAAAGTATTTGCAGTTGGTGCTGCTTAGGAGGGAGACTCACTTGTCTTTGAGGTATAGCCACTGGCAAGTTCCTCATGCACCAGTGGCTAAACCTACAGTCTTGAACATATGAGCAGTACTAGGTGGAATCACTGGATTATCTAAAAAAGAAGACTTGAAGCAGAAAGGGGGATACATTGGAGAGAGATACAGGGTAGGTGGAGGAAGGTAGTAGGGCAACACAATACAAATTGGCCTTTTTTTTTTTGAAGGGGAGGCCCATAGGGTCAGAGGGAAGACTGAGAAGTGAGTGTGCTCTGGTTTCATGATGTGAAATTCCCAAATAATCAATAAAAATAGTATAAAGAAAAGATAAAAGTTAAAAGTAGGGCTGGAGAGATGGCTCAGAGGTTAAGAGCACTGACTGCTCTTCCAGAGGTCCTGAGTTCAATTCCCAGCAACCACATGGTGGCTCACAACCATCTCTAATGAGATCTGGTGCCCTCTTCTGGCCTGCAGTCATACATGCTGTATACATAATAAATAAATAAATCTTTAAAAAATAGTTATAAGTAACAGCTAATGGGAGACTTCATAAAATCAGACAGCTGCATAGACATTTAGCTATTGGCTTGAAGTAGTTTCTGTGACCAGTTTACAATATTCTGTGTGGCATACAAGGGACTGAAGTGTTTGTTTCCTCATAATAAGTGACACATTTTGTAAATCATCTGGATATGCTTGTATCTCAGTGAGGGGAAGCATTTTATTTTCTAATCTCCCCATAGTTTGCAACAAAGATTTGTGCCCTTAGTTCTTCATATGGACTGCATCTCAGAATGTGAAAACAAATCACAAGTTTTAATTGCTAAAATAGGTTACTTTTCAGCAGTCCTTACAGCTCTACGTACTTAATGTTGTTTCGAAGTATACATGCCTAATGAAATCTGCTGTGCTAGTGTATCGGTGACAACTGGGGAAGATGTTTCTGCTGTATACAGATTTTTAGACTGGTTAGTTTTGGAATGGATATTTTTAATGATGGAATTGGATCTAACCGCAGTATTTTGGTCATTTAAATAAAAGCTAAGTTCAGTTAAAAATTCACCCAGATACATTAGGTGGGCTGCTGGGTTTGGTGTTAAAGAGCAGCTTGAGAATCTTGTTCAAAGGTCTTGTGGCTTCTGCAGCATAAAGCAAGCCCAAGCAGGGAAAAAAAATCATATTATGGAGGTTGACCTAGTATATTTACCTATTATTTTTTTCTCTTTACTTTTTAAAATAAAAAGTATGTTTATTCATCAACAATGGGACATTTTAGATTAGCAGCATACAATGAAGAAAGCAAGTATCTCATTGTTTTGACATTTCTGGCATATTACTCTTTAAGATTCATGGGCAATAAATCAGTATCTCTGGGAAATTTCAGAATTATTATTTTAAACATACTTCTAACAGTCTTCACTCTCCATTATTTGGATAGCTAAAATTCATATGTAAAGACCAAAATACAATAAACTTAGTAGTACTTATAAAGAACTACAGCCTATAGGAATACTCAGACAATTGAAAACATAATTTAAAATTCAAGTCTTTCAATATGGTAATAGTATTTCTTTCCCTCTCTCCTCCTGCCAATTCCTCCTTCTCAAATTCATAGCTTATTTTGAAATTATATTTGTTAACATATATGTATATAATTGTATAAATACAATCTGCTGAAACTAATGCTTCTTACATGTATTTAGTGCTAGTATTGGCTAACCTGTCATGGGGCTGGAACCTGGATTAGTCTGATTTTCTCTCTTCTAGCCATGATCAATTGTATATAACTCTTCTAGAGGTGAGGCACTGTGAGAATTACAGATCCATGCTGGCATGACAATTGATATCATTTTTTAAGGTTTTGTTTAGCCAACCATATTGTTGAGATTTCCTGGGTACAGCTTCTCTGTCATATAAAGATGACTATGTCTCAGCAGATGTCCTTTGCTGGTACTCTGGCTCTAACAATGTGTTTCTCTCTCTTCCATTATCTTCCCTTAGTTTTAGGTGTAGGAGTTTTACTGTAGAAGTATCAACTGAGGCTGGGCACGCTACAGTTAGTTGTTCTCTGCATTTGAGCAGTTGTGGCTTTCTGTAATAGTGTCTGCTGCAAAAAAAAAAATGCTTTCTTGATGAAGGTGATAGCTACACTTATCCCTGAGTATAAGGATAAGTATGGAGAATGCAGTTGGAAATTATACTGGTTTAGGAAAGTAGCAGTAATAGTTTATCTTGTAAGGTCTATGGCCCTTCCATGCCATAAGTAGTGGGCTAGGTTACAGTTCCAGACATGAGTTCTGTCCTGTCCAGATAGAGGGCCTCAGGTTCAATTAGATTGGTGTTAGTTACCCCCAGAATGTAAGCACTACCGTTGCACCTTTTGAGATGTTTTGCTCTTCTGATCATTGTTGTTTCTAGGCATTTCTGCTGAGTAGGATTGTTGATTGCCTACTCCCCACCCCCTTGGCAGCTTGTACAGCTCTTTCCAGCATGATGAACTGATCCTCTGGGAGGAGGCTTCCAGATCAGTTCTAAGTAGTTGCCTATTCTTAACCCTCATTTTGGATCTCTAAATAGGGTTCTTGAATAATCTATGATGACAACAAAATAATTTGTTTTGAATGTTTAGGTTTATATTGTTTAATGCCAATGCATTATGTACATGTTTATGCATTTGCGTTTCTATTACATAGAGGCCTGAAATCGTTAGGTATCTTCAGTGGCTCTCCACCTTGTTTTTAAATACAGAGTCCCTCACAATTTGGCTAGGTCCAAGGATCCTCCAAGGCATACAGCCTTCCTGCCTGGCTTTTACCTGAGTGCTAACAAATGAATTCAGGTCCTCATATGTGTACAATGAATACCCTAGAGCATGTTATAAGTGAGTTATTTCCTCACACGAATACCAATATTTTGTTATGTTTTCCTTAATTTGGGGATAGGATCTTGCTATGAAATGTCACTAGCTAGCTTCAAACCTTGATCCTCCTAATTCAGACTCCCAAGTTCTGGGATTATCAGTTTACACTACTATCATGCTGAACTTCACTATCCCTTTCTTAAAATTATGGTAAATATCCTTAAGATGAAATTTATCATTTTCACCATTGTAAGTGTATAGGTCAGTGGTTTAACAACCTTCACTTTGTGATTTCATTGTATTCTATCTTCACAACCTCTATGGTCTTGTTCTACCAACGTAGAGTGCCGGGTATACAACCCCCCCCAATCATTATAAGTAGAGAATCTCATAAACTAAAAGGTGTTATAGTCATAACATACTGAATATCACTATTTAGTAATACAGTGCATGGTAGAGTGTCTAATGCTTGCTCCTAAGATCCCATGGCTGATTGGAAGTTACATCTAGATGAACCAGTTCGCAATCTGTATTTTTTTTTAAACAAAACAGAGTCTATGTAAGTTTTTGTATTGGTATCTTATTCATGATCACCAAGAACCTTGAGATAAGGTTGGTATGGTAGCTAGATAAGATCAAGGAGACAGTCTGAGGACTGTCAGCTCTTCTAAATGACCCAATTGTTCAACTTGGCTCTGCATTTCACAGGATGTTAGTGGTTGACTATGCCCTTGTTTAAGGACAATTCTATATTGCATTATTAGCTTTAGAAGGGATTCACTTTCTATCAGTAAGTGAGGGGATATTCTAGTAGCTGTTTGACATTGGTAAAACTCTGCTTATTTATATCAGAATCTGTGCTCTTTAGTTTAAGTATCTGCAATTTTTATGTAACAAAGAATATGTAACTCTTCTACTAGGAAGATGTATTATATCTTTAATGTGTAAGTATAAGTAAGTTCCCACTCATCAAGTGGGCACTGTGCAAGGATCACATTAACTCTTTGAGGTCTGTGGGGTCCCATTGACAAGCATTTCAAAAGGAGGTAGCCTATACATAGCACTGGAATTTTTGTGTCTTATATACTATGGTATTGGGAGTAACATTTTCACCAACTATTGAGTAATGCCCTTTAATTTTTTTTTTTAGGAAACTTACATAGAGGGTTCCATTTCAAAGGTCTTTAGTGTTAGTTATCCATTCCCCTACCTTCACCTCCACCCTGACCATCTATCTCCCATCCCACTTAACCTTTCCAGCTACATTATTGCCTTTCTGTTTCATACCAATTGTGTTGAATCATTCCCTCCCCCACTATAAATTTACTCCATGAACCTTACTGATTCCTTCTTTCTATATGTACTTCAATTTAAAACACACATACCTTAGGATTCACATATTAGTGAGAAAATGAGGAATGTGCCATTCTGGGTCTGTGTAACTTCACTCAAAATGATTATTTTCTGCTCTATCCACTTACCTGTAAATTTCATATTCTTTACAGTGAGTAAATCCCACTTTATATATGTACCACACTTTCATTATCCAATCAACAGTTGATGGACATCTAGGCTGCTTCCGTTTCCTGGGTACTATGAATACTGTAATAGTGTGCATAAATGAACAAATATTTCTGCTACAAAATGTAGAGCATTTTGAGTTTGTGGCCAGCATTGGTATGGCTGGGTCTTATGTGGTAACTCTCTTTCTACCTTTCTGTTGAACATCCACACTGATTTTCTTAGGAGGCTGTACTGATTTAACATCCCTACCAATAGTAAGTGTCTCTCTTCCCCCATGTCAACTATAGAATTTGCTGTCCTTTTGATTTTTCTGAGCTATTCTGACTGGAGTGAGATAAAATCTTATAGCAGTTTTAATTTGCATTTTCTTTATAACTGAGGATGTTGAACATTTCTCAGCCATTTGTGATACTGAGAATTATTTATTTCTATGTCCTACCCCACCCTTTTTATTGAAAATAGATTCTTTTCTCATACACAATACTCTGATTACAGTTTCCTTTCCCTTTACTCCTCCAAATTCTTCTCCTTCTCCCTTTTCTTTTGGATCCACTCCCTTTCTGTCTCTCATTAGAAAGGAACAGGCCTCTAAGAGAGAACAACAAAATAAAATATAAGATAAAACAAAAAATAGCACATTGAAGTTGGACAAGGCAAACAAACAGAAGGAAAAGGTACTCAAGACAAGGCACAAGAATCAGAGACCCACTTGTTCACATACTCTGGAGTCCCTTAAAAACACTAAACTGAAAGCTATAACATAGATGCAGAGGATCTGGTGCAGACCAGTGCAGGACCTGTGCCTGCTGGTTCAGTTCTGTGAGCTCATATGCACCTTGCTTAGTTGATTCAGAGACTCTTGTTCTCCTGGTGTCCTCCACCCCTTCTAGCTCTACAATCTTTCTGCCTCCACTTAGGATTCCCTGAGCTCAGAGGAGAGGGATTTGATGGAGACCTCCCATTTAGACTCTCTCTATGTAATATCTGGCTGTGGGTCTCTGCATCTATTTCCATTTTCTGCCAGAGGAAGCCTCTCTGATGAATATTGGATAAGGCACTGATCTATGAATGTAGCAGAATATCATTGGGAGTCTTTTTTTTTTGAGCAGTAGTATTTGGTTTTATCCTAGATCTCTTGGCTATCTAATCTCTGGTTCCTAGTCACCCAAGGATTGTATGGGTTCCATCTCTTGGACCTTAAGTCAAATCAGACATTGGTTCGTTATTCCCACAACCTTGTGCCACTATTGCCTTGGCACAGTTTGCAGATGAGACAGCAGTTTAGATGAAAGATTTTTGTGGCTGTTTCTCTTTTGGGAGCCTACACAGTACCTTTCTGTACCAAAGACACTAGAACACAGGGGTAAAGGTTATATGTAGGCACTACCTTGACCTCTCCATGTCCGATGAGTTGTGTAGGTGTTGTCTTCAGCAATAGGTCTTTGTTGTCAGGTTGTGGAGAGCAACCTATCATCTTGCCATCTCCCGCTACCCTTTTTAAAATTGGGTTTTTTTCTGAACCTTATTTATCAAAAATTTCATTGTACTTTATTTAAATCAAGGTTGTGATTGGCTCCCTTCTCTGCTGTATTTGTACTTCCTGATAGTAATTAGCTTTGCATCTAGTCAATGATCTGTCATTCAGCGGTATGCCTGAGCTTGGAATATTTCTGGCTCCAAATACAGAAAAATATATTGGTGAAAAGTTGATAATAAAAATACTGGAAAAGCATAAAGTTTTAAAAAATAACTTGTGAATAAATTACTGAAGTTTTCTAATCAATTCAAAAATAAGAAGATTGAAATAAAAGAATGATGATTTGACTAAATAAAAATTATGTATTTCAATATAATAAAAGGTGAAAATGCATTTGGAAAACCAAGGGGAAACTTTTTACTCTAAATGCAAAGGGTTGTAATGAATAGAACAATTCAATGATCAAAAAGTAAATAGTGTTTCAAAATTCCACATTTTTAAACACAGTATTGGCAAAATTCTAGGATAAATAATATATGATCTTGGCAAGTGTGGAGGTTTGAAAAAAATGGCCCTAAAGGTAATGGCACTATTAGGAGGTATGACTTTGTTGGAGGAAGTGTGTCATTGTGGAGGTGGGCTTTGAGGATTCTTATGCTCAGGATACTGCCCAGGGTGTCAGTTGACTTCCTGTTCCCTACCTGCCAAATGTAGGACTCTCAGCTCCAGAACCATGTCTGCCTGCATGCCACCATGATCCCCCCCCATGATGATAATGAACTGAACATATGAACTATGAGTGAGTTACTCCAATTAAATGGTTTTTTTTAAATAAGAGTTGCCATATTCTTAGTATCTCTTCATAGCAATAAAAACCTAACCAAGTCAGAAGTTGGTACCAGGGACTGGGGTATTGCTGTGATAGGCCTGACCATTATACTGTTTGAAGTAATATGGACTTTGGTACTTTGGGTTAGGAAAGCATGGAAGACAGTGATGCTGAGTGTGATTTTATGAACTGTCTGGGGCTAGATCAAGAGGTTTCAGTTTCAGAGGAGAAAATTTTTAGTATGTGCCTAGAAATCATTCTTGTGATATTTTGGTGAAGAAAGTGGCTGCCTTTTGCCTTTGCCTGAAGAGTCTGCCTGAGGCTAAAGTGAAGAGTTTTGGATTAATTCTGTTGGCAGAAGGAATCTCAGAGCAGTGAAGTATAGACTCCATCGTGAGGTTTTTGGTGGTAATTCTAATGAATATTATAATGAAAAGGACAAAAATGAGCAGGGCAAATTAAAAATGCAAATTTTGAGGAGAAAAAGATCACCAAGAAGTAGAATGGAGCTAAATCCTATGTTCAAGGAGATAAATGGATTAAAAAATGAAAAAAAGGGAGTGGTGGCCTCAGGACAAGATCCCACCTAGCTAAGTTTCTAACTTGTAAAAAGGAACTAAAGAAAAGCTTGGAGCCAAGTGTGATGGGGCACACCTTTCATCCCAGCACTGGGAAGGCAGAGGTTGGCAAATCTCTGAGTTTGAGGCTAGCCTGATCTAAACAGTAAGTTCAAGGACAGCCAAGCTTAGGCAGTGAAGGAAAACAGAAAGCTGGGAAAGATGTAATTAAACAAGAGGACCATGTTCCAGCCCCAGTAAGCTGCAGAGCTTCAGCCACATGGTTCTGGCTTTAGAGTTAAGTATAGAAGAAAAGAGTTATGGAATACAACCTCTGAGGCCAGGCATGTGTCAGAGGTGTCCCTGAATGGAGTCCTAGTAGAAAGGATATTGTGTGAAGCTGAAGTCTGGATTGCCTTGGAGAACCCAAGATGTTAGAGATGCCAGAGTCATGGGATACCTGTAGCTGCTAACAGGGAGTGGAACCAGCCTAGAGAAAGAAGTGTGTTACAGTCAATCCTCAATGGAGTTGTTGGATATCTGGAGAGCATTTTGATATCAGACATGGAGAGATAATGTTTGGAGTTTGCCCAGCTGGTTTTGGTCTTGCTTTGGTGCAATATTTTCTCAATATGCTCCCTTTCCTATTTGTTCAAATGGTAATGTATATCCTGTGACATTATATGTTGGAAATATGTGATCTGCCTTTTGATTTTGATTTTACAGGAAAATTACAGTTAAGATATTGCCATGCATCTCCGAAGAGTCTGGACTTTGGACTTTGAAACAAGTTTGAGACTATTATAGACTACGGGGACTTTTGGAGTTGGACTGTATGCATTTTTGCATTATGATATGGCTATAAACATTTGGGGCCAGGGAGTGGAATGTGGTGGTTTGAAAGAAAATGGTCCCCAAAGGGAGTGGCACTGTTAGGAGGTGTGGCTTTGTTGGAGTAGTTATGGCCTTTTTGGAGGAAGTGTGTCACTATAGAGGTGGGCTTTGAGGATTTTTATGCTCAGGATACTGCCTAGTATGTCAGTCAACTTCCTGTTTCCTGTTTCAAGATGTAGGACTCTCACTCTAGCACCATGTCTGCCTGCATGCCACCATGCTCCCCACTATAATGACAATGGACTGAAACTCTGAACTATAAGCGAGCTACCCCAATTAAATGTTAACCTTATAAGAGTTGCCATGGTCATGGTGTCTCTTCACAACAATAAAAACCTAACTAAGACAGCAAGGTTGTGTGGAAAAGACTTTCTGATCACTCAACAAAATGAGTATATATTTGAATGTTCCCAAATAACAAAATCTTGTCAATAACTTTTAAGACTATAAATTGATTAAGTATTCCAACTGATGGGAAATAAGCAAAGGAAAAAATTATAGTTGACAAAAGCTGTATGTACAAAGTTATTAATCTGCCTATTGTCTTTAGGAGCAAAAATATTAGAAACAAGCAAATAATTGTTCATCAATGGGCTCTAGTTAAACTGTGGTGTACCCATACAATGTATATGAATGGAAAAAGCCCTCCTTAAAAGGAAAGGTTCCTAGGTTTCACTGTTTGTCATTCAAAGTCGTATGTGCAACAGCATATAAGAGTATACATTTATATTTGGCTGTTTTTTTCTGTTATACCTGTAGGAAAATACATGAAAAATAAGAAATATCATGTGCTAGGGTAAACAAAGGAAACTTGGTATGATACCAAGTATGTGAAATGAGATTTCCATGCATAATAACTTTTATTCTGATTCCTGATTTTCTATCATTTACTAACACAATTTTGTTAAAATAAAACAGAGAAAGAGAAATGTTAAATATTATTTTAAAAATGGAAAAGAGGAGTAATGGGTGAAACTTGGACTTGTTTATGCCAGGTAGCAAGATATTGAAGCTGAATGAGCAATTCTCTTCGAACTTAAATACTTCTACCCAAAACTAAGAGCTTTTGACCTTGATCTCTTGGTCACCTCAAAGTCTGACACTCTATCATTTGACATGAAAGGCTTTATAATGAGTTTTATGTCCAGATATTTTCTGTCACCATTATGAATTTTATAAAACAATGGGCCATGCATTTTCTTTTTTGTTGTTGTTATATAATATAAAAGATAAAACAAAAACTAACACATTGAAATTGGACAAAACAAACAAACAGAAAGAAATAAGCTCAAGGCAAGGCATGAGAAATAGACTCACTCATATGCACATTCAGGAATCCCATAAAAACACTGAAAACCATAATATATATACAAAGAACCTATCTATCTATATATACATATATATATGAGTGTATATATGTATATGTATGTATATATATGTGTATATATATACATATATAAAATTAAAAAATACAGTAAAATTTAAAATAAGGAAAAACCCTGACATGACATTGTGAGACAAGGAAACTCCAGAGATGCTGTTAAGGTCATTTCCTGTTGACAATGGATCTTACTTTTATGAGTCATTCATTTTCCCAGTGAGACTCCCTTGGAGGAAATCAAACATTCCTTTGCAAGTAGTTATCAATTGGAGCATGTGTCTACTTCCCCTTTCAGCTCTAGGACCCATTTGGTGTAGGCTTTGTGCATGCTGCCTCAACCTGCATATATGCATTGATCATATTGATTTAAACAGTCTTGTCTCCTTGGTGTCCTCTGTCCCTTCTGGCTCTTACATTCTTTTTACCTCCTCTACCACAGGGAGGGTTCTCTGAGCCCTAACAGGAGGTATTTGATGGAGACATCCTTTTTAGGGCTGCATATTCCAATGACTCTTTCTCTCTACACAATGTCTCACCGTGGATCTCTGCATTTTTCCCATCTATTGCAGGAGTAAGTGTCTCTGATGATGGCTGAGCAAGGTACTGATCTATAAATATGGCAGAATGTCATTAGGAGTCATGTTATTGCTACATTTTTTTGTTTGGTTTCATTTTTGTTTTGTTTTGTTTTAGTGTTTGGTTTTTCCCTAGTTCTCTGGGCTGTCAAGTCTCATGTTCTTGGTCACCCAAGCAGTGTTTGATACAGGTTCCCTCTCTTAAGTCAAATCCAGTATTGGTTGGTTATTACCACAAGTTTTGTTATGCCATTGTACTAACATACTGTGCAGCAGGACACCATTGTAGATTAGAGAGCTTGTGACTGGGTTGGTGTTAAGGTTTCTCTTTGGTAGCATGCAGAGTACCTTCCTGAACAAAGATAGTAGCATATCGTGTGAAGGTCCTATATAGGCACCAGCTCAACATTTCCGTGTTCAATGAGTTATGTTGGTGTATTATATTTAGCAATGGGGCCTTACCATCAATTTGTGGAGAGCAACCTGTAGTTTTGGCAACAGCCTGGGTTGCTTGGGAATGCCAATGAGTTCCCTTTAGCCAACAACTCAATGAGATGTCATCCCATCTCAATTAGAAGCTTCATTTGGTGACAAGAGATGGCCAATTGTGGCTCTGTCTCTCCTATTATTTGGTGATTTCATTTACATAGCCTTCATATACGTTTATTTTTAGGAAGTGTGGTGGTTTGAGTAAGAAAGGCCCCCATATACTTGGACATTTGAATGTGTAGTCACCAGGGAGTGGCAGTAGTTGAAAGGATTAGAAGGATTAAGAGGTGTGGACTGGATAGAGGAAATATGTCACTGGTGGATGGGCTTTAAGATTTCAAAGGCCCATTCTAAGCCCAGAGTCTCTCTCTCTTTGCTTGAGGATCAGGATGTAGCTCTCAGCTGCTTCTCTATCATCATGCCTATCTGACACATTGCTCCCACCGTGACGGTAATTGATTACTCACTGAAACTATAAGCAAGCCCCGAATTGAATTATTTCTTTTATAAGAGTTACCTTGGTCATGGTATCTCTTCACAGCAACATAACAATGACCTAACTCAGAAAGCCTCTACCATATTAGGTTTCCATACTACTCCTCAAATGGCCCTTCACTGTCTCTCCTCCCTTGTCCATTTCTTACCCCTATGTCCACTTAATCCTCACTCTCCTGTCCCCTCTCCATCCATATCTATCTATTTTATTCCTATCTCCTAATGAGACGTATCTGCCCCCACCCTGGCCCTTACCCTATACCTAACTTTTGTGGTTCTATGGATTATAGCTTCATTATCATTGACTTAACAGCTAATAACACATATACGTGAATATATACCATATTTGTCTTTCTGGGTCTGGATTGCCTCACTACAGATGATTGTTTTCTAATTCTGTCCACTTACCAGTGAATTTCATGATTTCATTTTGTAAATGGCTGAGTAATATTCCATTGAGCAAATACAGCACATTTTCTTTATCTATTCTTCTGTTTGGGACACCTAAGTTGTTTTCAATTTCTGGCTATGATGAATCAAGTAGCAATGAACATGGTTGACTTGTGCCTCTACGATAGGATGAAGTGTTTGGGGGATATATATCCAAGAATGTTATAGCTGGATCTTGAGATAGACTGATTCTCACTTCCTGAGAAACCACCAAACTGATTTCCATAGTGGCTGTACGCGTTTCATTCTGGTGAAACGGAAAAGTGACAGCATGAGCTGTCAATTGTTTTTTTATTGCTTTTAGCCATGTGGAACCGTGAAAGAGGAAATGTCAAAGTAGCTTTGATTTGCATTTCCCTGATGACTAAGGATATTGAATGGTTCTTTAAGAATTTCTCGGCAATTTGTGTTTTCTTTTTTAATTAGATTATTTGTTATCTTGATATCGAGGTTTTAATTCTTTATGTACTTTGGTTATTAGCCCTCCATCAGATATGTAGTTGGTAAAATTCTTTTTCCCAGTCTGTAGGCTGCAGCTTTGTCCAAATGACAGTGTCTCTTGCTGTGCAGAAGCTTCTCAGTTTCGTGAGGTCCCGTTTATTAATTGTTGATCTTAGTACCTGTGCTAATAATGTTCTGTTCAGAAAGTCTTTTGTGTTGTGAGTTCAGCACTAATGTTCATTTTCTATTCTATCACATTCAGTGTGTCTCATCTTATGATCCATGTGGAGTTGTTTTGTACAGGGTGGTAACTGTAGATCTATTTGGATTCTTCTAAGTGCAGCTGTTCAGTTTGACCAGCACCATTCATTGAAGATGCTGTCTTTTTCTTCCGTATCTATATCAGGCTACTTTTTCAAAAATCAGGTGTCCATAGGTGTGTGGGTTAGCATTTGTGTTTTAGTTTTAGTTCTGTTGATCAACATGTCTGCTTTTTTGTGCTGTTGCTATTACTAGAGCTCTGTAGTATAATTTGAAGTTAGGGATGGTTATACTTCCAGCAGTTATTTTATTATTCAGGATCATTTTAGCTATCCTGAGCTTTTTTGTGTTCAACATGAAGCTGAAATGTGTCCTTTCAAAGTTCTGTGAAATATTGAGTTGGGTTTTTCATAGGGATTACAATGACTCCGTAGATCGTTTTTTGGTAGGATGGCCATTTTTACTGTTAATCCTACTAATCCATGAAGATGGGGGATGTGTCCATCTTCCATTATCTTCTTCAATTTCTTTCTTCAGTATCTTAAAGTTCTTATCTTACAAGTCTTTCATTTGCTTGGTTAGAATTATCTCAATTATACTTTATTTTTTGAGGCTTTTGTGAAAGGCTTTTCTGATTTTGTTCTCATTACATAGAAAGACTACTGACTTTTTTTGAGTTAATTTTATATCCAACTACTTTGCTAAAATTGTCCAATTGTCAACTCTAGGTGTATCCTGGTAGAATTTTTAGGGTCACTTGTATGTATTATCTCATCACCTGCAAATAAAGATACTTTAACTTCTTCCTTTCAAATTTGTATCACCTTGATCTCCTTTATTTCTCTAGCTAAGATTCAAGTACTATTCTGAATAGGTATGGAGAGAGCTGACAAACTTGTCTTGTTCCTGATTTTAGTGGAATGCTTTGAGTTTCTCTCTATTTGATTTGATGATGGCTATGGGCTTGCTGTAAACTGCCTGTATTATGTTGAGGTATATTCCTTATATCCCTAATCTCTCCAGGATTTTATCATGAAGGGTTGATGGATTTTGTCAAGGACTTTTTTTCATAAAAGATGATTATGTGTTTGATTTTTTTGTTGTTGTTTTGTCTTTCAGTTTGTTTATGTGGTGGAATACTGACTAATTTTATGTCAACTTGACACAAGCTAGAGTTATCATAAAACAAATTGCCCAATGTTCTTTCTGTTTCTATTTTGTGTAATAATTTGAGGAGTATTGGCATTAACTCTTCTTTGAAAGTCTGGTAGAATTTTTTTGTTAAAACATCCCTCCCTGGGCTTTTTTTTGAAGGGGGAACATTAAGAGGACTTTTAATTACTGCTTCTTTTTCACTAGGATCTATCCTTCTATTTAAATAGCTTGTCTGGTCTTGATTTGACTTTGATTAAGTGGTATGTATCAAGAAATTATCAGTTTCTTTTAATTTCCCAATTTAGTGGTGTATAAGTTTTTAAAATATTTCCTGACTTTCTGGATTTCCTTGGTGTTTGTTATGACCCCCTTTTCATTTCTAATTTTATTTGTGTTTTCTTGGGTGTGGTTAACTTCTTTAGATTGGAGTTTTTCTTCTAGTACCTTCTGTAGGTCTGGGTTGGTAGATATTGCTTAAATTTGGCTTTATCATGAAATGTCTTATTTTCTCCATGTGTTGTGATTGAATGCTTTGCTGGTTATCATAGTTTGGCCATTTTCAAAAGAAAATTATCAGGTTTCTTTTTGTGGAATTTCAATTTATTCACTATCTGTGACATCCTGCCCCCACCACAGAAACTTTTTTAAAATTAAAATTAACATACTTTAAGTGTAATATATGACTATTACAAATTTTCTAATGATTTACTATCATAGGAAGTTAAGAAAAATGAGTCCAACTTCTGTTCCAATAATGAAAAAGAATTACCATCTTTTAAATTGTTTATCTTAGACATACAGCAGATAATTTATAATTGTGCATGAATATACTAAAACATGTGCATTTTAATATTATAGATGGGTATGTAGAAAGTGAAGTAATGGAGTTGTTTTGCAAAAGAAATTAACTTGAGCCTTGGTGTCATGATGCACACTTTTAGCCTCTGCTACTTGGGAAGCTGAGACAGGAGGATTGTATGAACCTACACTTAAATTTTGCCTTTGGACTGTGCACAGTAGTTGCTTCATATCAGGAGCAAATAGTTGAGGTAGTATTTACATTAAGGCAGAATCCACAAGAGGGGCAGGTGGGCCTGGCATCTCACTATCCCTTTCAAGGACATGACTCCAGTAGTCTCACTTCCTCTGTTTTCTTCAACTCTTACAGATTGTACTATCTCCCAGTGATGTCCCATGCTGGGGACCAAGCCTTCAATACTAGGTCTTTGTGGAACATTCAAAATTTTTTACAAATTTATACCTATGAACATAGCTTATCTAATCTCTTTAGTAACTGGATTTCTACTTCAGAAAATACATTCAGTGTAATTATTTTTGTTTCTGTATAAGTTAATTTTATTTTAATGTTAATTTATTGGTATATTCATAATATTAAAATTACGATGGATTTACTAGACAAACGTAATGCATAGTTTTCTAAGTCTTCAGTAAATGATTCGGCCTTCATTCACCCTACAGCTCTGTGTCAGGCTCCACAACATGCAAATTCTGGAGAAGCAAAGAGAATTCTAGGAGCAACCCAATTAAGTACAATTTTTTTCTTTTTGGTGAGAAACTTATTCTTATTCATTGCTATTAATCATCTAATTGTCAATGTGGAGTTTATTTGTGGAATTTTTTTCACTTAGTTTTAATGAGTTTCGTGGAAAAACAAGAAAAACCAACTCCTTCTACTGAAGTCTTAATGACCCAGCCAGCACTGTTTTGCAGTTTCCTCTACATGAGTGGGTCCTATGACACAATTGATACTCAAAACAATTTGTTTGCATTGCTGAGATTTGTACTGTGATACTAAAACTTGAATTCCAAGAAAATGTGACATTAGTCTTTAGTTAAAACACACTGGCAACATGAACTATAAAATTGATAATAGTTCATAAATTGCACTGCACAATGGGGAAAAATGAGGTTCACAAAGCTAGAGAATGAGTACTCTAATTGAACAAAACATTTGAGGATGGACATGGTACTCTTAAGCAGCACATAACACTCTCCTTTAATGATATTAAAATTGTTAATCGCCTTTCTCCAAAGCATTGCCATTTAGTTCTGTTTACTATAACAAAAAAATCATCAAAAAACTACTGTGCATGGAAATATGACTTTTTTCCTTGGAGTCTTGTTTTGTAAGATTTTAGAACCAGGATGCTGATTCTGTGTTCTTGAAAAGTCTTTCAGGTAACAAATATCCCCTCCATGGGATTAATTGTAATTCTCAAGGATAAAAACATATTTATTGGAGCTTATTATGTTTCAGAGTTAGGCTAATAAATAAATAGGCAGATGATACACGATAGAAGATAAACAAATATGTTGATTGATTGATGATAGGTAGATATACAGATATATACATTCTATATAATATAATGTATATACAGATGCATTTCATGATATTTTTAGTGTATACATGAATACACATATATGTGATTGCATATGTATATACAAAAAAAGAATAAAATAGCACCAGAAAGCTAGATAGGACCATGAGAGATTTAAATATTAAAATTTTACTTCATTTGAGATTTAAAATTAAAGTCTGCATAGGAGTTAATTAGCAAAGAAAGAGGCAAATATGTTCTAGGAACAGGGAGTGTCTGAGCAAGTGCTTTGTGGAAGAGAGAAGTTTGATAAGTGTGAGGCTCTAAGGAAGGTTTTGGTGGCTGGCATGAGGGAGGTGAAGGAAGGGAGCGTGGGAGCCGTTCTCGGAGTGTTATTTTACCCAAAGCACAATGGAACTGCAGTGAAGGATTTTATGTAAGGAAATTAAATGTGGAGAATTTGAGTTCAGGAAAAATTTTCTGTCTGCAAATTTGAAATGTAAAGTTTTAGGTAAGTTTTTTCAAGAAGGCTGCTGCGTAGTTCATGAAAGAGGAGACAGGTTGGCTATGAAAGGGACAGACACAGTAAGGGAGTGTGGTAATTCTGTTGACGTCTGTCCATGAAGTGCTATGTTGGTTGAAATTTGATTACTTAATATTAAATCTTACAAAGTATCATAGTTTAGAGTAACACAAGACATATATTAAAGTGTGTTGACCCTGAGGATAGAGGAGAAATTAGGGTAACTGCATACATGCTTTTCCTTAAAATGTAAGTACGGCAGTTTTCATTTGATTAAAGATTAATGACACGTGACTGTCTTTTTGCTACATAACTCCCCACCCATATAAAAGGAAGACTCACCAAGTTAGTTATCATTCTTAATATGACCCATGCCTAAAATGCTTTCATTGTTTTGGTACCAAGCTCGGCAAAGTATTCATAGTGAATGTGACTCTGTGCTGTAATTTAAAAATGATAAAATGAGAGCAAACGGAAGACTGGAATGCAATATGATTGCAGTTTCATATAACAGACCTTCTTGAAAGGTTCGCTGCACAAATACTCTTCCATTTTATTCAAAGACACTTGATAAATACATAAAAAATTCAAGTTACGAAAATACTTTTTTCCAAATTTAATGCTTCCTAAATTAATGTAATAAGTCTTTGTTAGACATAATAAAATTTCTACTGGAGAAAAGGCCAGATCTCAATATAAATTTCCAATAAAACATGCATAAGCATGTGTTTAATCAGAGAAATGTGAAAAAACTAGTTTTTTTTTAATCTTTGTAATTTTTGTGTCTTTTCAATTCAGGGCTGCCGCCATCAAAAAATATGAGCTTTCTCAGTGTTCTCTGAGATGTCAATTAGAAACTGATTCAGCAGCTGTGATGAAGTTTGCTGCTGCAGGAAAGCTGAAGGCCTGACACTGAGACTTTTATCATGTAGGCTGGAGGTGTTGCTCAGTGGGCAGAGTTGTTGCTTAGCAGGCAGGCAGCCCATATTCTACCTCCACACTGCATAAACATGGTACCTTGACACTAAATCCTGTCATTTGGGAGGTGGAGGCAGGTGGAGGCAGGACAGGAGAGGTTCAAGGTCAACAAGGTCATCCTTAGCTAGAATTCAAGGTCAGCCTGAGATACGAAACATTGTCTCATGAAAAACCCTTTTGCTAGTCTTTCCTTGTCACGAATAGCTAGCCAAAATTTAGGTTGACCTGTCTTTGGAAATTATTGAAATATATTTGATGAAATGGCATTTTCTTAATTGTTGAAATAAATTGGATGAAGTGGCACTTTCTTCTCAGGAGTTTTTTTTCCCATTTATTTAGTTTTATTACAGGTGATACAGACCATCTAATTGTTCTTATGCAAATCCAAGTTTTCTTTTGAGACAAGAAAATCTCCTGGGTGTTTCAACAGATGGAGAGTAATTAACCACAAATGAGAAGAAGCATCAATAGTATCTTATAAAAAGGACATTTGGTGTACTGGCCTATAACAAAGAATGAGCACAGAAACCTCCCTCCTTAAGTGCCCGTCATTGCCTCTGTCTGCGTATTTTAATTCTGAGCCATTCATTTTAGAGTTGGCTTTCACATGGACACCTAACATTAATTAGGGAACCTGTTCCTGTCAGTGGTTTTGGACTATTTTGTCTTTGAAACTAGTCAGTATTAGTAGTGATTTCTTAAGCTAACCTGTGAACTTCTGTCTTCTTCCATGTAGGCTTTAAACATTATTCAATTCACCATGAAAATATGTTTGTGGGAAATTGGTACCCTAAAGATTGAGATTTAGAGCTGCTAACTAGCAAAGCTTATTAATCACTTTAACTTAGTTCTAAAGAAAATAAGCACCAAAAGGGCCTGTGCTAAGTGATCATTAAAAATTCTTAAAAAAAAAAACTTTTTAAATGTTCTTTGAAAAAAGACTTTATTTTTTCTCAAAATTAGTTTATTTTCATTATTTGTGTGTGTGTATGTGTTCGAGTGTGTGTGTGTGTGTGTGTGTGTGTGTGTGTGTGTGTGTGTGTGAGAGAGAGAGAGAGAGAGAGAGAGAGAGAGAGAGATTGATTTGTGGAGATTCAGAGAATGACACCTAAGGGTGTCTACTATCTGCTTGGGTATAAAGCTTCAAGTGTTGTGGACAGCATTGTTAGCAGAGAGCAAGTCACTGCACCTGTACAAGTTAACTTCTGTTTGGAGACACCCAGGGCCCCCACTTGGAAGCAAGGCGTGAATAGAATCCTAACTGAGGGTTGCAAACGAAATGAAGAGAGAACAGGTGAGGAAAGTCAGCTCTGGTAGAGGTTGGGCTCTCTGGATGAATTCAGGGAGGTAGGTCATGCTGAGCATGGGAAGGGGTCAGCATGAGACTGAGCCCTCCTCACTTCCTCTGACTTAAAAAGCTGAACTAATGCAGTGGGGTGGCCGAAGTGATTGTGATTAGCTATGGCCTTCTCCTAAAAGGTGACACTCAAGTGCTAAGGCGGGGCCTATGGTTTCCCTGAGTAAAGCACTGAGAAGTGATAGTCCTATGTTGTAGATAGAATTTTAAATACCACGAGGATATTAATTATTATGCCACGTAATGTTTCTTTCTTAAATAAAGCTTTGGGTTGGCTAGATGGCACAGTGGGTAAAGTTGCTTGCCACCAAGCCTGAGGGCTTGAATTTTAATCTCCAGAACCCACATTAAAGCTAGGTATGCTGAAGGACATGTAATTCCAGTGTTGGTGGTGGGGTGAAGACAAATGGATCCCGGAAGCTCCCTGGCCAACTAAGTTAGCCAAACTAGTGAGCTTCGGGTCAAGGAGAGGCCATACCTCAAAATCTAAGGTTGAGTGTGATGGAGGAAAACGTCTGATGTCCTTGATAAGAATTTTAGCCACACCCCCATGACCACACATGCCCTGATGACACACTTAGTCATTTCTGGGGCCACTCATCCTACGTAATCCATGCCCTGTGTGGTCACGTAATTTGCATAAAGCATGATCACGAAATCTATGTGCATGCATGGTGTAGCCACATGGGCCCATATTTGCATGCATGGGGTAGTTGATAAAAGTTGGATCCCATGTACCCTCCCCCCCTCTCCACACATGTCTTTCAAACAGACCTGATCACATCCTTTCCTGTCCCTCCCTTCTCCTAATAAACTCTAATAGTGGGTTTTGTTGTGCCTCATGACTTTTCTTTGCAGGGTAAACACGGATGCATAAAACCAACAGTCCTCCTTTGCTATACACATATAAACATAAAACACCAACACATATTTTTAAACACACACACATATCCAAATGAAAATGTACACACACACACACACACACACACACACACACACACACACACAGAGAGAGAGAAATGTGTTGCTAGCAGGCTGCCAATATTAAAGATTGTTAGCATTGTATCCATTGATTATGATTTCTCCATTAAAAGATCCATCTTTTTAAGAGATAAAAGGTAAAATCTCAATATACTTTTCATTTGCATTTCTTGATGGTTAAGGATGATAAACATTGGTGGTTTTATTCTTTTGTGTGTATATTTCTAAGTCACTTAAATTTCATCTTATAAGAACTTTCTATTTTGTTCTATTCCACATACTGAAATTAGGTTATTTATCTTCTTTGTGTTCAGTTTTTTTTAAATACTTTGTATATTCTAGATATTAACCCTAAGTCAAGTGTATAATTTGTTAAAAAATTCTCATTCTATAGGCTTTCTCTTTCTTCAAATGATGTCTTTTGCTGTACAGAATCTTTCTAGCTTCATGAGGTACCATTTATTAATTTAGTCTTTTTGACACCTGTTTATTAACTTTCTTATACATACTAATACTACACACTCTTTAATTTTTAACATTTATTATTATTATTATTATTATTATTATTTGCATAACAGACTTGGAGAGATGGTTCAGTGGTTAAGGGCACTTTCTGCTCTTCCAGAGCACCAGAGTTCTGTTCTATTCATATTAAGTAGTTTACAACTACCTGTAAATTCAGCCCCAGAGGGTCCAATGGCCTCTTCTTGTCTCTATGGGCACCTGCCAACACACAGCACATAGAAACAGACATACAAGCACAAATAATAAAAATCAATCTTTGAATATTTAAAATAATATGACATATAGATGCAAATCTTATAAGAACTATGACCTGGCGATAGACTTTTTCTTTATTATTCTCTCATACAATACATCCAGACCATAGCCTCCCCACCCCGCCCTTCTCCAAGCCTCCCACACCTCCCCTCTCCCACACATCCACTCCTCCTCCAATCCCTTTCAGAAAAGATCAGGCTTCCCCGTGATATCAACCAAGCATGACATAACAAGATACAACAAGACCAGCTACAAACCCTCAAATCAAGGCTGGATGAGGCAACTCAGTAGAAGGAAAGGGGTCCCACGAGTAGGCAAAAGAGTCAGAGACACCCCCACTCCTGCTGTTAGGAGTCCAACAAAAACCTCCAGCTAAACAACCAAAGCACGCATGCAGAGGGCATACCGCAGATCCACAGAGGCTTCAGATTGTTGCTTCAGTCTCTTTGAGCCCCTAGGAGTCCTGCTTAGTTGATTCTGTGGTGTCCTTGACCTCTCTGGTTCCTACAATTGCCTCCCATCACTTCTATGAGGTTACCCCAGCTCAGTCTAATGTATGACTGGGGGGATCTCTGCATTTGGTTCTGTCAGCTGCTGAAGGGAGTCTCTCTGACAGTAATTGAGCTAGGCACCAATCTATGGGTATAACAGAATATCATCAGGAATCATTTCATTGGCCAATTAATTAATTAGTCATGTTCAGGTCTACCATAGGTCTCTGAGCCATCCAGCTTCTGAATTCTGGCCATTCAGGTATGGCATGGCATGGGCATCAAGTTAGATCAATCATTGGTTGGCCACTCTCACAAGCTCTGTTAGTCTTAGGGCCTGTGCTATTGGACCCTGTTCAGAAAGTCATTTCCTATGCCAATGAGTTCAAGAAAATTCCCCATTTTATTTTCTCTCAGACTCAGGATATCTGGTCTTAGGTTGAGGTCCTTGATTCATTTGGTGTTGAGTTTTGTGCAGGGTGGTAAATAGGAATCTGTTTTCCAGGGATATCAAGCAAACATGGCATATTAAGTTGCAATAAGACTAGGTACCTCCCCTCATATTAAGGCTGGACAAGGTGACCCAGTAGGAGGAAACAGGTCCCAAAAGAAGGCAAAAGCATCGGAAACAGTCTCCACTCCATCTGTTAGGAGTCCCTCAAAAACACCAAGCTACACAACTATGAAATACGCAGAAGGCTAAGTTAGACCCATGCAGACTTCCTGATTGTTGGTTCAGTCTCAGTGAGCCCCTATGAGTATAGGGTTGTTGATTCTATAAGTTTTCTTGTAGTGTCCTTGACCCTTTTGGCTCCTACAATCTTTCCTCCCCCTGTTTGATAGGCTTCCCTGATCTCTGCCTAATGGTTAGCTGTGGGTCTCATAAGTTGCTGGATAGAAACCCTCTGATGGTGGCAGGCTTCTGTCTATGGGTATAGCATGTTCGGTTCTATCCTAGGTCTCAAATTTTAGGTGGAAAGTCCAGCCAACATGTTGAGCAGCCAAACCTAGCCAGAAGTTTTCCTATGTCCTGCCCATCCTGCAGCTGCTCAGACAAGAAAACATAGAGGCTTATATCACTTACAAACTGTATGGCCTAATGGCTCAGGCTTCGTGCTAGCTAGCTCCTAAAACTTAACCCATTTCTATTAATCTATGTTTTGCCACGTGTTCTGTGGCTATACTGGTCTGCTGGCATGTTGTTCCTTGGGTAGCATGCTGGCATCACTCTGCCTTTCCTTCCTCTTCCTGTCTATATGCCTGGATTTCCTGCCTGCCTCTAAGCTGCCTTGCCATAGGCCGAACAGCTTTATATATCAACCAATCAGAGCAACACATATTCACAGCATACAAAAAGACATCCCAAAGCACCAGCACCAGTTATCAAATTTTCATGGCAAGCATGTATTAATTCTGGTCATGATTTGATTCTCTGATTTCATAATTCTTTATTCCCCCTGCATATCTTTTTTTGGCCTTAGGGAGTGAATTATTTTATGTTAGTTAAGTATTAAGATAGTTAAGAGGACTGATGTTACCCAAAGTCATGCAAAAATGGGATGAGTTTCTTTTCTATTCCTTGCATATGTATTTTTCGCTGTGAACAGAAAGCAAATCTATAGCGAGTGTGCAGGGAGTCTCAGATAGTGCTGGATTCTAAAGATCCGAGGCTCCTTGCTTCTGTCCTTGTATGTGGAAAAAGTACTGCTTCATAGTTACTATGAGGTCAGTGAAGAGCCTCTTGAGATGATTCTTCCCTTGTTAAGTCCCTGTCATGATTGTCACCAAGGCCATGGTTTATTGGGGTTGCTTTAGTGACTGAAGAGTTTGTTTGAGGTAAAATGTGATACCTCTTTGTTTTAAAAGTCTTTAAAGTTTAGTCTTGAATTTATTTCTCATTTACATTACTTGTATTTAATATCATTTTCAGCTCCTCATTTCAAAAAATGTTTTTTTTTATGGCAGTTGGCATAATGAGGATATATAAATCATTTTAGAAGTATGGCTAGTTATTATGGCCCAAGTGTAAACCATTGGGTAATGGTTACACAAATGCATCAGGAGGACTTCTCAGAGAAACAATCAGTAGTGTATTTGTGTGTGTGTGTGTGTGTGTGTGTGTGTGTGCGCATATATGTTCTTGTACAGGGATAGTAGTGATGAGGGAGAGGAAATGATTTAGAGAATTAGCATATTTCTGGGAACAATTGTGGAGATAGCATACTTAAAAATTATAGAGCTGAGTAGTGTCACAGACAGGAAGTTCTGACCCTGTCCATTCTCTTTAAATGCCTCTCCCCAACTAGTACCTTCCATCTCCTCCTTAACTCATTCTATTGTGTTGAGCCCAGAGACAGTCTGAAAACAGAACTCTTTCAATTCCTAGGAACCTCAGTCTAAGTGCACTTCCTGTTCTAGCTAAACTTGCATAATGGAATCTTATAAAAATGAGTTTTGCAGCAAATGGGTTCTATATCACTTAGAGGGAAACAAGTATACTGAATTATATTAGGAAGACACATTTTACTGTTAGATCTACCAATATGGGCACTTATATGAAAACATGGGGTTCATATTTTGAAGGCTAATATTTTCTTAGTTCTGATAGACAAAATTAAGGAGATTTGTATAATAAGAATATAATTATGATGGTATTACTTGTTAGCAACTGTATCAACACACCCACATTTATCATTTCATTTACACACATCTAAAATAGATGCTGCCATATTGTGACTACAGTGGTGAGATATGATAATGAAGATTGAGAACTATGCAATGTTAACAAGAATAAGCACAGTAAAGTCAACCATAGCACACGACTGGTGGTTTGCTCCAGTCTCAGTGAGAAACATGTCCAGAAAGCTTTGTAGAATTTTATTTTTACATATACTGATGAGATGGACCCAGAGTATCTTAAATCATAATTTATGCAACAAAAGTATTATTCTCCAAATTACAAACTAGTAGATAACTAGTGATATTTTCTAAGAAGTGTTTCTCATTTACGTTCTGTAATAATTTGACAGAAGTAGTTTTCAAGTTGTATATTTTATAAGATAGTATGGGTATTAGACATAACTATATCACCATGTAATACTATTAAATAGTGTACCTTAAAAAAAGAAATGTTATTAAATATAAGAACATTTTTAGCAAATAAAGTTAAACCCTCTAAACTTAATAAAAATGTTTGACTAGCAGCATTTCCAACTACCTCCAGAGAGAATGCTGTGAGAAACCATCTGAGTAGAACCAGTAAGGCTGAATGTACTCTGCCCGCTGTTCAGCTCTACCACAAAACTTACCCAACCCATGCTCATTCCTGTGATCAGTGTCAAGTCTCTCTGTTTTCTGAACAGTCACATAACCAAACACATTGTTTTCCATTGTGATGAGTGCAAAGACCAAATGAGCAAGTCAAAATCATAGTGACGTGGAGAAACATTTATTACCAACGTCAGGCAAAGGGAACACAGGAGTTATTTTCAAAACAGTGCCCTCCTTGAATAATGAAAGCATGGGTATAATATTCTGGGAATCCATACATTTTCACATACCAGTGGGCACATTCTTGAGTATGTTCATTTAAGCTGTACATGTCCTATCAAGCTGAGTTGAAGGTTATTGCTTAAGAAGGGAAGAGTAAATGCATTCTGGGGTTTGTGTAAGTCATACTCTAAGATCACTCAAGGTCATAGAGCATATTCTTGCAAGGTTAAAATAATGGGCAAGACTAACTGTGAGGTTGTTCAGCTCCTATCATAAAGATTCAGAAGAGTATGATGAAAAAGACAATGTAAACTTGTATTAACATAGGAGTTTGTGCCTATGGGTGTTTGTTTTCATTAGTGGCTAAAACACAGGCATTTTTCTAAAGCCTCACAACGTATTTAATGTACAATACACAGTAAATAAGTCTGGAAAGATGGGAAGGATTAAAAAACAGAAGATGGGAGGGGACAAAGGAAGGAGGAAGTGGAAGGAAAGAAGGAAAGGGGAAAGGGAAGGAAGAAAGGAAGGAAGGAAGGAAGGAAGGGGGAAATATTTCTTAAAAGCATTCCATTTTCAGCTTTATATTTAGTTCAATCTCATTACCTATGCAGCACCTTTTAGTTGGAGGTTTAAAAGCTGTGATAAGCTGATGAACATTGTGCCGGTAAGAGCTCTACCATTTCAGATCTCCTCCTTCATTGCTGTTCTGCATTTATCACTAGGGGTTTGTTGCCCATAAAGCCCAAGATTGCACATTTGAGGCTCAGCATATGCTGCAGCACATTGAAAAAAAAAAACACTTTCCATCTTTGAACTTTCCTGTTTTAGTACAGAAGGAACTACTGGCTGACTTTTTCTAATGGACCTTTTCAGTAGCCCAGTTGACATTACAGTGTCAGCCAATTTCTGTGCAGTAATTGCCTTCCAAAAAACCTCCCTAGCTATAGAAGGATACTTGTTATATACTTGGGAAATGTGTGCTAAGAAGGAAAAATGGTAGAAATTGCAGTTGCCTAACAGTTGGTCTGATCTACTATTGGAAAAATAATCTGTAGTGATGACATTCAGTGCAGCTAGTCAACCTTGAACAGTATGGAAGTAGCAACTGAAACTATTACATGAGATCCATCTGGACTAGATAAAATTGGGTAGATGAGATTATAACCAACCGGTTCTCAATTTGTACTGATGCCCTTTTTAATTTGTTGTATTTACCAAGTTTTCAAGGAGAGCCATATTAAGAAAATATTGTAAGTATGTTTTTGGATGTGTTTTAAAATTGCCAAGAGGAGTCTAAATGAAGATTAAAATGTAAGCTAAATATTTAAAATAAGTACTTGGTTTCTTGTTTACAATAATGGGCACATTGTTGAGTTTTCACTCCATTAGTTTTCAATTTCAAGATCTGTTATGAAATAACTATTGTAATGGTCCTTAAAATGTCCTTTATATTGCAATCTACCCAGAACAAAAAATATACTCAAAATCTCCTGAAATCAATGTAAGATGCTGATATACATGTATTTCTATCTTAGTTCTTTATAAATTTTCCTAATAGATACGATTGTGTGAGGATGGAGACGATAAAATTCTGTATTCTTGCTTATGAGACTGAGAGAGGAAAATACAGCCACTTCATGTGCAACTAGTAGCTTGCTGGGCACTTTAGTGTATGATCTAGCTTTTTTCCTGGATAAACTGACTCTTAGTAAAAAAATACTTTATATGTTTTATTGTGGAATTATTGAGTTTTTTTCCAGTGTCTGCTTTTAAATAAGATGAAATAATACAGAAGACTATTAGATTAGAAAGCTTTATCAGCTTAATATTGTGAATAGCACAGATGTGACCTTAAGTTTTATATTAATTAATCATGAAAGAAAATTAATTTAGGCTTAGTAGTTAATCCTAAGTGGAGCCTCGTGGCCATTGGAGAGACTTGGTGTGATCAAGACACCGGAACAGGCTGCATGGACAGAACCAACTGTAAGTTCTACTGAGGTTGCGCTATCCCCTGGCTGCCCCAAGTGCCATTGTCAGGAGGGCGCTGGGAAAGCAGAGAAACATCAAATTGCTCACTGCAGTTATTTCCCTCACGTGTTTGAATATTTGTTGAGAAACTGCAAACAAATGTTCAAATCCACTTCTTTTCCCCCTCAGACTTTATTTCCAGTATGATGAAGGTATTTTGTATGACAGGGTTAGTTGGTCCACTAAGGAACACAATTTTGAGTCTTTTTTTGAAATGTATTATTCATTCAAGAATATTTGAATTCCTCTTAGGATTTGCTGGGGCTAGACTTGGGAGTCTAGACTTTCTTCCTAATAGGTTTCAAAAACATTGTATATCCTTTTCCTTTTAATAGTGTTAATAATCTGATAATTATTTTCATTCACTTAATACTATTCAGTATAATAAGCATTATGATAATTTGTGGACGTTGGACAATTTACTCTAAAGGAAGTGTGTGGACACACACAGATGCATGAGTTTTTGCTATTTTGTTATTCTCTAGTATTATCATGACTGCTGCTTCAATTGCAGTCATTTTTCTAAGTCAAGAGCAAATTAAGCAATAGAAGCACTCAAGCTCATGAACAGTCATGTGCTCTTTGTACTGTTTACAGTGATGGGACGTGCAACTGCTTTAGCATTCACACTGGAAGTGTCCTATTAACTGATAAAGCTGTAAGTGGTTCCAAAAAGAGAAAACATGCTACAGACTACAAATGCATAAGACTTTTATCCTGGTAACTTCATTACACTTATTATTCAATTAACTGTAATGTTTATTGAATAAAAGAATAAACATTTATAGTCATTGATTATAATAAAAGCCCAAGCTATTTTTCTTTTCCAACTTGGGAGCCTCCATTAGTAACAACCAATAATTAGCTCTGCGGCTTTTAAATTACTTTCATCATGTTTTCTTTGACGCGTTTACTAAATTACAAAGAAGCCATCATAAACATCTATGAACATTTGAGGCCTGTGACCATGGGTAACTGTTCTATGCCAATCAGTGCATAGTCAGTCCTTATGCCATGTAAAGGATTGAACTTTCTCTCCCCTCCAAAGGGGGCTATGTCTCAGCAGCCTTGATCAGTATTGAAAAGTGCTCCTCTTTCCATTTTGCTGACTTTTGTACATCTTTTATAATGCAGTGGTTGTATGTGCACATGTACATGTGTGCATGTGTGTGTGTGCCAGACTCAAGTTCCCTGCTCTGTCCCTGCAGAATGACTGGGAATGCTTCTCCCACCATGATCATAAACGTTGTGAAGTGATTGGGCATCCCCTACAGAGTGGACTATAAATAAGCTACTGATGAATATTTGCTATGTGCCTTGCACCCTCTCCTTTAATCTTTATAGCTGCAATAATTTCGAAGGATATTTCTGGTTTTGCTCCAGGCAAAATAAACACTTGTTGATAATAGTTTTGATGACAGTCATAATGACCCAGAGACTGAACATATGAAGGTGAGAAACACCAAAACTTCTGCCACCCTAAACTCATACTCTAAAGGCATTTCACCAGGGGCAACTGGTTGCTCTCAGCTTCAGAAGAAATTGCTTTTCCAAATGTGCAGAGGCATTTTATGCCCTCACAAAGTAGTTTAGTTTATTATGGTGTTAGAGTGTCACATTCCATTTTCTCCAAATATGTTCACTTTTTCATCAAAATAAAAATGTTTAACTTTCCTGATGAGACCTGGCTCTCACTCAAAGTGCAGACTCGTAGATCTCCCCCACCTCTCTTTTTCTCCATCTTTCCTGGACATCTGCCTTTATGGGCAGACAGCTGAGAATTTTTGGCTTCTAAAATACACCTGAGTCCAATTAAGCAGGCTAGAAATACAGGAAGCAGTGGGAGTAAGAAAAACTGGCCAGAAAATGACATCTGAGCTGCGATCATTAAATGAAGAGTAAATGCGTGTTTTGTGGAGATGATAGATGTTTAATTCACCAATGGTTTCAAGTCTCTTGGCTCTGTTCCCTAGCTGAAGATGATGTATGTGTTATTAAGTGGGTGAATCATTCTCTCAAGCAAAGTGAAGTGGGGAAGCTTGGGTCTTGAACCAAGTTGAATAGCAGCACACCATGCATGCCCAACAGTCTGGCTGGCCTGGCTTCTCCTTTAAGCATGTCAAAAGATCTTTGTTTCTTAACCATTCAATGTCATGTAACTTAACAAGCATAACACATATTCTCCATGTGGAATTTGTAAATGAGTTTTATGCCTAATAGAACACTTTGAAATTATTTATTTTTTGTGTATGTGGATATGAAGTGTGTGTGTGTGTGTGTGTGTAAAACGGCACACATGAGCCATGGCACATGTGTAGACATCAAAGGGCAATTTTCAGGACTTGGGTCTCCCCTTCCACCTGCAGAGGCCAGGTCTCTCCTGTTTCTGCTGTGTAACCCATAGTTCAAGACTGCTGGCTTTTGAGCTTCAGAAAGATTCATTTTCCTCTTTTTGCCTCTCATCTTGCTATAGGATTCCTGGGATTCCAGATTCATGGCCCCTCATCCAGCTTTTGTACTTGGGATCTAGGGACTGAACTCAGACTTGTACAGCAAGTACTTTCACCCACTGAGCCATCATATGAGCTTTCGAACATACTTTAAAATGAAGTTAAGTTTAGAGACTATTTTTTTCCTGGTAAAATTCTGTGTGGGTTTGAACCCCACTCCTAGTACCCAAATCTGTATTAGTTAGGGTTTTCTAGAGTCACAGAACTTATAAAATGAGTCTCTCCTCTCTCTCTCTCTTTCTCTCTCATATATATGTTATACATATATAATCCATACAAATTCCTGTATATATTCCCATATATATATATGTATATGTAAATTCCCATATATAGAAACATGGAATGACTTACATGCTGCAGTCCAACAATGTGAATAAAAGTCCAAGAATCCTGTAGGTACTCAGTTCAATGTAGCTAGGTGTCTCAACCAGTCTTCTGTATATGCTAGAATCCTGAAGAAATAGACTCCAATTCCAGTGTAAAAATGGATAGGGTGACAAGGAGAGGGCAACAAGTCAAAGAATGAACATACCTGCTGTGGGATGGTCTCTCTGTATGCTGTGAATATGTGTTGTACCATTGGTTAATAAAGAAGCTGCTATAGCCTATGGCAAGGCAGAATAGAGCCAAGTTGGAAATCCAAGCAGAGGGTCAAGAAGAAGACAGGTGGAGTGAGAGGAGATGCTGTGAGCTGCTGAGGAGAGCAGAATGTAATGGAACACAGGTGATGCCATGAACCTGGTGGCAAAACATAGATTGATAGAAATGGGTTGAGTTAAGTTGTAAGAGCTAGTTAATGATAAGCTTAAGTCATAGGCCAAACAGTTTGTAATTAATATAAGCCTCTGTGTGTTTACTTGGGAGCAAGTGGCTGTGGGACACAGGAAAACCTCCAGCTACACACACCCGCCTTCCTTCTTCAGTTATCTTTCCAGCAGAAGGTGTGGCCCAGATCAAATTCAAGATTTGAATCAAAGGCATGTTGTCTTCTTGCCTCAAGGTCTGGCTCATAAGTGTATATAGTCAAGTTGACAATCAAGAATAGCCATCACAACCAGCATTTTGTATAATACTTTGATAACTTGATTATATGAATGGAGAAGTAATAAAAATAATAAAAAGCATTTAACTGGCTTTATACTTCATTTGGACTATGATAGGATTTTATTAGACTGAACTGGCTCATTCAATGTGCCCATATGCCCATGTATTATCTGTGCATGAAATAAGGGTGCCAGAGGAAAAAGCATGAAGATACAAAAGGTGCACTTCAAAGTAAAGAATCCTTATTAGGCCAGTAGAATTCTATCCCCAGGTTGATTTTTGATAGGCATACAATCCTTTGAATTTCTTGCCCTAAACTCCAGTGAGAGTATGTCTTATTGAAAGCAGTGTCTATTGGTCTCTGTTTCCTGCATAAATTAATTTTAAAAGTTCTTTGAAAATGAGTTGCTATATTATTTGTTGATCATATTCAGTCTTTATACTCCATATGAGATTCAAGTAAGTTGGGAAAAAAAGTAACAACCAAGTAGAAAGGCATTCCACTTTGCTGTTGCTTAACTTACTGTCCGGGATAATGGGTTGGAGTAGAAAAGACAAGGAATGATAGGTCTCCAAGCACTCATCTCCAATGATGAAGGAAGAACTAGAGTTTAGCATCATCCTGCAAAACA
>CABHPH010152785.1:3355-17340 GCA_902168325.1 Peromyscus nudipes
TAGTTTCTCTCCTGAGCCCCTGGGACATATAATATTAAGGCTGGTCCCTCTAAAATTATACAAGATTTTCTGAAATTTAAATTAGGAATCTTTAGTCTCCCCTTTGTAGTTATTTTTAATAGATATTATTATTGTTGTTGTTATCATAATAATAATAACATTATGATTGTCTCACTACGTACCCCTGGCTTTCCTGGAACTCACTATGTAGACCAGGCTAGTCTTAGACTCACAGAGATCTACCTGCCTCTCTCTACCTTGGGTGCTGGGATTAAGGTGTGTACCACCACACCTGGCAGATTTAATTTGCTAGAGCAGTTTTAGGTTTCTAGAAAAATTACCCAGAAGCTCTAAGTTTCCATATACCTACTCTTTACCTCCTCTGTAACTTTCTCCTGCTAGATCCCCCATGAGTGTGAGCCAGGGACTAAACTGTGTCCCTTCACCAATACTCATATCCCAGTGTGATGGGGTTCGGAGAGGCTCTGTGGTAGAACTTTCATGATGGATTAGTGCTTCAGAAGAATTATTAGACGGGAGGTAGTAGGGAAATCTTTAACCCCAGGACTTAGGACTTGGAAGCAACAGGATCAGGGGTTCAAGGCCAATCTTGCCTCGAGTCTGAGGCCAACTGGGGCTACACCAGACCCTGCCTCAAAGCATTTTTAGAAAGAAAACGAGGTTTCATTTTCCTTTTTACTTCCAGGGTTTCACGATGCTAAGTAAACACTCCATCACTGAGCTACAGCCCCAGGACCCAGCATGACTTCTTCATGATTCATCTAGTTCTAAACTGTCGAGGTTATTTTTCCTCTGCTTCATAATGTCCTGAATTATACAAACTTTAACCTCAAAGTGCAATCTACTTTCTTCTTTTGTTGCCTGTTATTTCGGCGTCATATCTAGAACTGCTCACACAGGTACATTCAGTCATAAAGATTAATCCCACTCACACGTCACACATGCAGACATGCGGAAAAACACACTATGATGAGGCTGGGGAAACAGCCAAGCAGGAAAGTACGGGGGTGAACATGCATGCGTACCAAAACAGAAAGTATTTTACGTTCAAAACACACCGACATCTCCAGGAGCTGGGAGTAGCTCAGTACAGCACTTGTCTGACACACGAGAGCTACTGCTCGTTACTTAGGGGTTGGGAGGATTCCTTTCCTGTGGCTGGTGGTTCTCAACACTACATATTTTTTCCCACAGGATAAAAGGTATTTAAATATACAACTTAAAATGGAAAAATAGGAGCATTAAATTCATTAACTCAAAATAGAGAGGGTGAAAAGGTGTTAAGGGACTTTTAAACATGTTAAATACCATGCTAATGGTTAAATGTCTCAAATTAGGAACATTCCAGATTATGTCACATGGTCTAAAACCCTGACATCAGTGAAACACTGCCAGGAAAAATACTTCAATTTGTGTATCTGTGTGTGTGCAATAAAAGGAGCTTTGTACTGGAAAACTTCTCATTTTTATTTCTTTAAATAACTCTTTTTTAAAAGATTTTTGTTTATTATTATGTGTATGTATGCATGTCTGTCTGTGGGGATGTGCATGTGAGTACTGGATCCCTCAGGATTCGAGAATAGGTAGTTGTGCTACCTGGTGTGGGAGCTGGGAACTAAACTTGAGTTCTCCATAAGAGTGGTATGAGCTTTAAAAAAATTAATTAAAATATAATCACACCCCCCAGTGGGCTCTTAAGCATCTCTCCAGCCATTACAATAATTCCTTTTATGAAATATATGTTATACAGACCATACCTGAATTTTCTTACTCCTCAACCTTATTAGACCCTCTTTTCCTCTTTAAGTTTCCTCAGTTAAATACTCAGCCAAACATAAACAATGCTGAGCATGCCTATGTGCAAAGCTGGGCTTTCACAAGCAAGTACTTCCTGTGTGCACAACAGACAGGGACCCGCTGTCTGCCTCATTGGAGCCTGGGATGTTTCTGTTTACAAATCCTGGAGCCAGGCGGGGGCTCCTGCTGGAGGCGGGCTGTCTGCTTCCTTACTACACTCGGCTTTTGTGTGGGTCTGTGTCAAAGAAAGAACAACATTGTTCCATGGGCAGCAACCAGCAGGGAGAAGTTCAAATAAAACACACTAGTGGTTAATGTCAGCGGCTTAATCTTTAACCACTCTGTGCAGAGAAACAAATTAGGGCTTAGAGTTTTGTTTTCAAGGAATATATTTTTCATAAAAGCAAAGGAATACAGTTTCAACATTAAAACAATTAATGTAAGAAGAGTTTATGAATTTCTAAGATAATAATTAAGATTGCTAAAATACTTCCATACTATATCACATAGCTCAGTATTTAACAAATATTTTTATAAGGAAGAACAATGTTGACTTAACTAATATGCCTGGAATGGTACCTGTACAATGATCACAATCAGATTAATGTTCATGTTTATTATTTTTTAAAAAATTGAATAGGGGAAGACTTCACATTTCTTTTTACTTTTCAATCAGTTTTTTAACACTGAATATTTAAGGCCAGTTTTAATTTAACTTGTCTGGTTAAACATTCTGATTAGCTCTTAGATTACACAAAACAAAAATAACAATAAACAAAAAACAAGCTACGGCTTGCTAATTTTCAAGACACTATGTCCCATTTACAAAAAAATAGCAGAAGAATGAACACACACACACACACACACACACACACACACACACGATAAAGTTAAAACAAAAAAAGGAAAGAAAGAAAAAGGTCATAAGAGAGTAGAAAAAAACAAAAACAGAAAGACATCTAATATTTGATCTCTTTACCTTTTAGCCTCATTATTTGTAGTTTTTTTTTTTTCTAAAAAAAAAATATGTGTTTTATGGGGTTGGGGATTTAGCTCAGTGGTAGAGCGCTTGCCTAGCAAGCACAAGGCCCTAGGTTCGGTCCTCAGCTCTGGAAAAAAAAAATGTGTTTTATGTACCAGCATGTACGCCTGACTGCATGTGTGCCTGACTGCATGTGTGCCTGACTGCATGTATGCTTCACTGCATGTATGCCTGACTGCATGTATGTGCACCAGTCTCACCCAGGAGTTCATGGAGGTCAGGAGAGGGTGTCAGATCATCTGGAACTGGAGTTACAAATTATAGGCTGTGAGCCACCAATCTTAACTGATGAACTGTCTCCCCAGCCCAGTCTTTTACTTCTTAAAATTATCTTATTCCTTGCTTATTCAGTTACGATTTCCCTCTTTCTTGTAACTTTATTTACTTTAAAATCTGAAATGAAGGTAAAGAAAATAGTCTATAAAACTAAGAGTAAGAGAAACACAAATGTCTGATTGCACTTACATGAACGAGGTTAGAGCGGTCAAATCCCTAAGCTCACAGAGTACGAGTGCAGTCACCAGGCTTTGCAGGAATCAAGTAATGGGGAGTGGTTTAAAAGGTGCAGTTTCGAGTTTGCACATAGAAAAGATTTTTAGAGCCAGGTGGCGGTGGCGCACGCCTTTAATCCCAGCACTCAGGAGGCAGAGGCAGGCGGATCTCTGTGAGTTCGAGGCCAGCCTGGTCTACAGAGCAAGATCCAGGACAGCCAAGGCTACACAGAGAAACCCTGTTTTGTAAAACAAAAACAAACAAACAAAAAAGATCTTTAGAGACTGACTCTACAACAGTGTAGACATACTTCAAGTGCTAAGCTTTACACTTAAAAATGGTTGGTTGTGGGGCTGGAGAGATGGCTCAGCAGTTAGATCTCACTTTTTTTAGAAGAGAACTTATTTTTTAACTATTGATTATATGCATATAAATAAAAATAAAATTCAGTAGTACAAATTTAATATTTATAAAGTACTGATAGTGTTATGTTAGCATTTCATAACATTGTAATTATCTAGTAAGTTAGATCCTGAAATGTTTTACACTCAAAATATTTCTTAAATTTATGTCTCTTAATTTTTGAATGAGCAATACACTGACATGAAAATTGAGAGCTGCTTGTGGAGTGTCTTCTTAACACTGCTATTCTCAACAATGCATGCACACGCACACACATCTGTGTTCTTTCAAAATTCCCTCACGTACGTAGGATACAGAAATCCTCCTCTTTTCTGACATACTTAATATTCACTTGAAGCTTTCCTTGTATTTAGTCTGGATATATTTTAGAATCATTTTAAAACTTCATCCTATTTCTTTACACTGTTGTGGCAAAGTAAGTTAATGTATTCTCTACTGATGTACGGTTAATATCTGTTTTGCTGTAACGATGCTGCAATGAATAACTTTGTTTCCAGTCATTTCAAGTCACACACATTTACACCAATGAGATGGCTAATCTTGGGTGTCAGCTTGACTAGATCAGAAATTCACTAAAACACAAAACCGCTGGGCACAGCTGTGGGAGATTTCCTTGAATGGATTATTTGAAGTGGGAAAGCCCACCCTAAATCTAGGCCCTCTTCTGGTGGAAGCCCACTTAAAATGACATGAAGAAGGAAGTTTTTGCTTTTGGCCTGCTTGCCCTCCCTGTCGGTGGCAAGGCCATCTATCCCATTGCTGAGGCATTCCTTTGCTAGTATTAGAGCCTACTTCTTTGGGATTCCAACATAGAATGAAGTAGCAGCTCTCTAGGAATTCTCTGGGACTCTAACACCAGGTAGGGATTGCTGAGACACCCAGATCTTGTGGACTGAACAACTACTGTATCCTTTGCCCTTCTGCCAGGAGACAGCCACTGTTGGACTACTCGGCCCAGAGCCTGTAAACCAATTCTAATAAATTCCCAGACTGCCAGGCTGTAGTGGCATGCCTTTAATCCCAGCACTTGGGAGGCAGAGCCAAGCGGATCTCTGCGAGTTTGAGGCCAGCCTGGTCTACAGAGTGAGATCCAGGACAGGCACCAGAACTACAAAGAGAAACCCTGTCTCGAAAAACCAAATAAATGAATGAATGAATGAATGAATCCCCAGACTAACACAACAAAAGGACCAAGTCTCAGAAATTGAACTCCTGAGTTTGGAATTTATTCTCTGTTTTTTTTCTTTTCATCGAATGGATTAAAGAAAGTATAATATGCAATGTACTCCAACACTTACAAAGAGTTGTTAATCATGAAACACATTAATGAATTAGAACCATCACAGCACGAATAATACCAACCACACTCCTGGGCGAGCTCTGTGATGACCTGAGTATCTGTCCCCCAGAATCTGTAATCACACGAGCTGTGTTCCTATGACATTACTAACAACTTTAATACTTGAAAGCCATACCAGTATCATGCTCTGTGTCACACAGCAATCATTACAATTTACTACCATGGAGTAACTTTTAAATGGTAACGACTTTAAAAAATTATTTTAGAAAACACAACTGAACGTCTTGGGTGCTTAGACTTTCAAATACTCAGGCAGTTGAATTAGCTTAGACTATTGTAAAATATACCATGTAGAACAGTTAAGGGTGTTGATTTATCTCCTTACAAGTTGCATAAACAAAAATTCTTGAGAAATTTTGCTCAAATATTTGAAGCTGTCCGAGAATTTCCTAAAGAGCTCCTGCTGTTTCTCCTGGGAAGGGTACTAACCTGGAATCACATGAATGAGGTGGAAAAATGGGATGCTGGGAAAATGGGAAGTCCACGACAACATCCTAAGGATATTTGTATACATGATTAGAAAGACTTATCACTAGAGTCCAGGTCTAAAAGCACCAAAATGTTCCTGAAGGAAGACACCAATGAGCAGACAAGGGACAGCCAAGGACAGTGAGTGGCATGGCGGGCTGCGGGCTGGGCTGGGGAATCCTGAGACAAGAATTCAAACTGTACTCTTCTGATATACTAAGGTCGGAAGGCAAAATTCCTGTATTTTCTAGACTATATATATATATATATATATAGACTATATATATATTTTAGATGACAATAAAGGTTCCAGGTATCTCTGGGAGACCATTTTCCCCCCTAGTCTACCAAATGGTGAATCACACAAAGCCCTGTGCTGATTCACCTAACTTATAAGTACAGAAAGGATGTGCAGGAAACACTGTCCGGGTATAAAAATACAGCAGAGGTAGTTTTAGAATGTGGTGGTGGCTTCTTGGGCATGGCAATGGGATTTTAAGGTGGTCAACTTTCTGCACCCATACATTAACTTTCTTGGTGGTCTGGTTCTATGATGAGGCTTTGGAAGTAACTCCTGAAAGCTCTAGCTAAGTGTTGTTTCTCCATCCTAGTGGTCTGCCAAGTGGTCCCTGGAATACCATCACCACTGCCTAGGAAGCTGTTAGAGACGCAAAGCAGAAAGCTGACGGTGGAGCCAGCAGTCTGTCTTTAAACTGTTCCTGGAGATTCTGATGAGGTTAGCGGTTAAGAATTGCTGGGGCTTGAGTGCGGTTTATTTCTTCCAAAATTCATGTTAAAATTTAATCTCTACAACCAGACACGGTACACATGTCTTTAATCCCAGCATTCGGGAGGCAGAGGCAGATAGATCATTATGAGTTTGAGGTTAGCCTGGTCTATGCAGAAAGCTCCAGGCTAGCCAGCACTACATAGTGAGTGAAACCCTGTCTTAAACAAACCCAAACATAAAAAACAAAACAATTTATTCTCCATTATGAGATATCACTAAGAGCTAGGACCAGATAAAATCTTTCAGAGTTTTAAGTCTCTGCTTTCATGAATGGATAACTTCATAAAGTAATTAATGGATCAGTGGGGCTAATCTTTCACAAGCTCTCTTGTCTCCTGCCCTGTGATGGCCTACTGAGCCTGAGGACTCTGCCAGCAAGAAGGCCACCACAGGGTGGTTCCCGCTGAATTTGGATCAAAGCTGAGAGTCACAATAAACACTTATAAGTTAGCCACTCTATCGACCATGCTTTGAAGATAGAGTGAGAAAGGAGAGTGAGGTAAGACTCATCATTCTTGTCCTAGTAACTATTCTATTCCTTACTTAATAATTTGCTGTCACCTTTGACACTGAGTAAGTTAGATAGGTTAGGACTCTCTTCTCAATTGAAACTTGACCAGTTCAGGAAAGTATAGGAAATCCAACTTAATTACAGTTGAGTGGTGCACACCTTTAATCCCAGCAGCAGGAGGCAGAGGCAGGAGGAACTGTGAGTTCAAGGCCAGCCTGGTCTACAGAGTGAGTTCCAAGACAGCCAGAGCTACATAGTGAGACCCTGTGTGGGGGAAGGGGAGAGATAGCAAACGGGGACAACATGACTCTTCAGAACACATGGCTTTACAGCAATATTTTAACCTTTATGTTTGATTGTGATAGTCAAACAACCTAAAAGATTATCCTTTAAGTTCACCTTATTATAGTCTTGAAGTATAACAATCATTATTTATTACCAAAACAAAACTGGTCTATTGACTCTCCCGAGGAAATTATGATGCATGTATTCTTGCTGGTATTTGTTCTGAAGAATGAATCAAGGTTCATATAGACTTCTCAGTTTTTGTCTACAAATTCACTACTTAGGGGTTGTCTTTAGCCATTAAGTTTCTAAAATAAGTCATTTTCAATATTAGAATTTCTCTTGAAAATTATGCTAACAAGGCTACATACAAATAAATGTCAGATATGTTTGCTTGATGAAATATTATTTACAGAATATAATTAAAATAATTTGTTCTCATGACAAAATACTCTAGTTAGGCAAGGATATTTCTTTTTTTCTTTTTTCTTTTTCTTTTTTTTCTTTTGGTTTTTCGAGACAGGGTTTCTCTGTGTAGCTTTGCGCCTTGCCTGGATCTTGCTCTGTAGACCAGGCTGGTCTCGAACTCACAGAGATCTGCCTGCCTCTGCTTCCCGAGTGCTGGGATTAAAGGCGTGCGCCACCACCGCCACTCTCTTTTTTTTCTTTAAAGATTTATTTTGACTTTCTAGTTATGTGTGTGTGCACATGCACCACATGGGTGTACAGTTGTCCGAAAAGGCCAGAGGAGGACATCTAAAAAGTTGTTTACAAGGGGTTGTGAACTGCCTGATGTTGGTGCTGGGAATCAAGCTCATTCTCTGAAAGAGTAGGAAGTACTCTTAAACTGTTGAGCTATCTCTCCAGCTCAGGAATAGTTCTTATTTGTAAAAATATGGTAGGAAAACCAATCATGATAACTGTAATTTATAGAGTACACACACTCTCAAAAATTCTCAAACCACGGCATTATGATAATCCGTTTATGAGGTCTTTGATTTTTATTCTCGCTATGGAGCTCAGGCTAGCCTCGAACTTGCAATCCTTTGGTCTCAGCTTCTCAAGTGCAACAGGTATATACTGCCTTGTCTAAAAGTTCTTGATTCCAAACAGAATGAATGGTCTATTTAACTCATTCTGGAGATAAGTAAAAATTGGATTAAGACAGAGACTGTGAGCATTAGGTTTTTGATATAGATTTCATTACTTTGCATTTCAAAATAAACTGAGTAGTTCAGAATTTATATTGATAAATAAGACAATCTGAAAAGAGATACAAATTCTGTGTTTGCCTGTTTCCGTTGTGTATGTGTGCGCGAGATGCTTAATCTAGGCTGTCAATTTGACAGGATTTTGAATTACCATGGAAACAAATCTCTGAATTTATCCATTAGGAATTTTTTAGAGCAGTTAAGAAGAACCAACAAAAATGTAGGTAGTGCAATTACGTAGTCTGCAGCTCATGCCTAAACAAAAGGAAAACACAAAGTGAGCACAAGCACTGATCACGCTGCCTCCTGACTCTGCATGTGATCAGCTGAATTGACTATAAATTCCCTGTTATGATGAACTGTATCCTCTGGATTTGTAAACCCAAATGAACCCTTCTTTTAGTTGCTTTGGTCAAGTATTTTGTTGGATAATGAGACAAATGACTAAGACATGTGTGTTCTATTACCATGGAAATGTGGGGGAATACATTTATTTTCTTTTCAAGACAAGCCTGTAACAGTCTTGTAACTGGTACAATTAGGGTCTCACTGTAACTTCCATTAGCAGCTCTATTGAGAAATGCTCCAGCCCCTGACTTTGTCCTGGGACTAAGCCCTCATCTAGCAATTAGGAGTTTTGAGACATAGTCATCCTAGTAAGAGCTGATCTTAAATTGAGTGACAAATGTCTTTAAAAAAAAAAAAGAGACTAGGTCTCATGTCATTTGTCTGGCCTGGAACTCAATATGTAGACCAGATTGGCCTTGATCATGACCAGATTGGCAAAGATCTACTACTTCTGCCTCCCCAGTGCTGGGATTAAAGGCATGTACCATTAACCATGTCAGACAAAGTAAGATCACTTTTGTTTTGTGTGTGTGGTTTCTTTGTTATGTTTGCAGTGCTATGGAGTGTATGTAGGGCTTCATGCATGTTAAGTAAAGTGCTCAACCACTGAGCCGTATTCCCTGCCCAACAGATATCTTTGTAAGAAAAAAATAAAAGGAGATTTGAGACACTGAAGTGAAAGCCATATGAGGTGAGAAACAGAGGTTACAAGTATGCAGCTACCAACCCAAATATCAACTGCTACCAATTAGAAACATTAAAAACAAGCCAGGTGGCACATGCCTTTAATTCCAGCACTCAGGAGGCAGAGACAGGCGGATTTATATGAGTTCCAGGCCAGCCTGGTCTACAGAGAGAGTTCTAGGACAGGCTCCAAAGCTACACAGAGAAACCTTGTCTTGAAAAACCAAAAAGAGAAAGAAAGAAAGAAAGAAAGAAAGAAAGAAAGAAAGAAAGGAAGGAAGGAAGGAAGGAAGGAAGGAAGGAAGGAAGGAAGGAAGGAAGGAAGGAAGGAAGGAAGATGGATAGATAGATTAGAAACTAGGAGAATAACACTGAACAAGTTCTCCCTCTCAATCCTAGAAGGAATCAACTCAATAAATACCCTGCCTTCAATCCTTTGGCCTCCAGAGTTGTTACTGGATCTTTTTATGTGGCTTTAGAGAAAACTCTAAAGGATATATATTTTTATTGACTTATTTATTTTTATTTTATGTGAGTTGGTGTTTTGCCTGCATATATGTATGAGGGCATCGGATCCCCAAGAGCTGAAGCTACAGATGGTTGTGGATCGCTATGTGGGTTCTGGGAATTGAACCCAGGTCATCTAGAAAAGCAACCAGTGCTCTTAGCTGCTGAGTTACCTCTCCATCCCCTAAGGAATGTAACAATATAATAATCTTATGCCTTCTACTAACCCATGACATTTGTATTTGGCAGGCAACTTAAATCTATCTCCTATGGACCTTTTATTAACTTCCTATTTATGATACAAGATATTCTCCAGTAAATGTTGTTCATCAGTGAGTGTGATTCTTTTACATTAGCAGACATTAGCCCACTAATCACACAATGTACTGAACCCATATAGATAAATTGGGTGTAGGCCTTTTGCTTTTATTAAAGTGACAATTTCATATAGTATAATTTATTTCCAATGATATAAAACATGTTGAAAAATTGCAAAACTATGTGCAGATACATTTATACCATCAGCACTTGAATTTACTCACCTATGCTACAATTTACTGTGTGTTACCATGGTTTGAATGTGACCTATGTCCATACAGTGAAACTTAACATTCAGTGCAAAGGTGGAATCTTTAAAAGGTTGCTTAAGTCATGAGAATTTTACCCTTATGAATGGCTTGATGAAGTTATAGGCATTTGTTCCCTATAAAAAGGATCAGTTTGGTTGCCTTCCTCTCTCATTCTTACATCTCTTGCTTTTTTGCTTTCCACATTGGACAGACTTATTTTCTAGCTTCCATATTGTAAGCCAAATAAATTTATGTTGGCTGTAATTATCCAGTCTCATGAACTTTCATACTGCAACACAAGACTGGGAGTAAAAATATATGTATTTTACTACCCTTCCCTGTGCCTCAATGCCTCCACCACAGAGTGGAACAGGTACATATGGCTCAGAATCAGAACACATCTTGAGAACTTCAAAATAGCCTGTGTAACTATAAAAATCAATAGTTTTCTTATTATTTTCTAAAATAAGAGCATCAGTGAAGTGATAAATGACAAGGAAACATGAATAAAGGATTACCAGTCTATAGAGAACACAGCTTTACTGCTAAGCCATCTCCCTTTAAGTGGATTTTTGAGACTATGACTGCTGTAAGTGGCTTAATGGGCCATCTTAGTAGGAACATGGAAGACAGTGGTGTTGAAGGGGATTTGAACTGTGGGAGCCTGGCTCAAGAGGCTTTAGAAGAGAATATATTAGTATGTGGCCTTCAGACTGATCTTGTGATATTTTGGCAAAGAATGTAGCTGCTTTCTGCCCTTGTCCAGAAAAATCTGCCTGAGGCTAAAGTGAAGAGTTATGGATTACCAGCTTTGGCAGAGATTTCCAAACAGCCTAGTATTGACGGTTGCTTATCAGTGGCCACACTTACGCAGGTCTATGATGAAAAGGAGTAAGCTGAGCAAGGAAAAATGCAAAGTGTACAGTTTGAGGAGAAAGGGGGCACCAGGGAGTACAAAGGAGCTGAGTCCCGGGTTCGAGGAGATAAACAGATTAAAGGAAAGCCTGACGCTAAACGGAACAAAGGAAGTGGGGACCTCTGGGCCAGACCCCACCCAGCTAAGCTTCCAGTCTGTGAAAAGGAATTAAAGAAAAATTTAGGGCCTGGTATGTTGGCACAGTGTCTTTAATCCCAGCACTCAGGAATCAGAGGCAGGGGGACTTCAGAGTTCACAGTCAGCATGGTCTACAGAGCGGGTTCCAGGACGACAAACTTAGGCCATGAAGAAAACCATCAAAACAAAAGGCTGGTGAAAATATATTTGAAAGAGGGAGCCACGTACTGGCCTCAGAAAGCAGCAGAATTTGGCACCTTTGGCCACATGGTTTTGGCTTTAGAGTCAAGGATACAAGGGGCTCTGGAATCTCCCTCCATGACCAAGGAAAAGCCACTGAGGCCAGGCATGTGTCCCTGAATGGAGGCCCAGAGAGGCCATTGCTTAAGGCTATTAAGTTGAAGCCTGGATTGCCTTGGAGACCCCAAGATAATGGAGATGCCAGAGTCAGGGGACACCTGCTCTAGAGAGCTGTTACATGGAGTGGAACCAGCCCAAGATACAGAAGTGTGTCTCAGTCTACAAAGCTGAAAGGAGCTGGAGACCTAAGAGCGCTTTGATATCTGATATGGAAACGCAGAGTTTAGAGTTTGCCCGCTGGTTTTGGTCTTGCTTTGGTCCAGTATTTCCTCACTATGCTCCCTGTCCTCCCTTTTAGAATAGGAAGTATGTGATCTGATTTTTCATTTTGATTTTACAGGGGATTGCATTAAAAGATTACATGAGTCTCAGAAGAGACTTTGAACTTTTTTTTTTTTGTTTGTTTGTTTTTTGTTTTGTTTTTTTTTTGGTTTTCTCTAGACAGGGCTTCTCTGTGTAGCTTTGCGCCTTTCCTGGAACTCACTCTGTAGACCAGGCTGGCCTTGAACTCACAGAGATCCGCCTGCCTCTGCCTCCCGAGTGCTGGGACTAAAGGCGTGCGCCACCACCGCCCGGCGAGACTGTGAACTTTTAAACAGTGCTGATACTGTGATGGACTATGGGAATCTGAAGTTGGAATAAGTGCATTTTGTATTATAATATGGCTACAAGCCTATGGGGGCCAGGGAGTAGAATGCCAAGGGATACCATTATAGATGGTTGTGAGCAACCATGTGGTTGCTGGGAATTGAACCTGGGTCCTCTGGAAGAGCAGCCATTGCTGTTAACTGCTGAGCCATCTCTCCAGACCCATTCTTAATTAATTTAAAATAATCAATTATTTTTCTAAAATATGCACACTTTGTTCTCCTTTCTACGTTTAATAAGTATAAGATGTACTTGATAAACAAGCATCTTGAGTCATCCTCATTTTCCATTTTTCTGTTTAATTAACGCCCTTACAGAAGCAGCACTAGACACTGAAGCATTATAGAGTTACAGTAGCACACAGCCTACTTGTGGCCCCATGGCAGCACCGGCTTTTCTGATTGGAGGCTTTGTTTCCGAGTTTGGTATGAGATGAAGACATTTGTTGCCAGATACCAGAAATTATAATTTCTAATCTTAACAACACAGAATAAATTATAATGTTATTTCCTAAACTTGGGTTTAGATGCAATTCAATCTTTGTTTCTCATTGTTTGGCCCAACCTCAAAGTAATGAATAATGTAAGTAAAAGAAAAATAAAAAAGAATTCTACAATTATATTCTGGCATTCACACAAGAACTGCCAAGGTTCAATAGAATGAATTAGGTTTATTTAATTAAACATATATGTACAGTTTTCTTGCCTGCTTTTCTACTGACTTAATTATTTTGTTTATACAGTTAGGGAGGTTAACTATAGCAATTCCAGATATCTTATCATGAAAATGTTCTAATAAATTTCCAAAAATTATAATAATTATATATTTTCAAATTGTGAATTTACAAATACATAAAAATTTCTTAAAGGTATAAAATGATAAATATTATAACTTAAATTCATTCACTTAAAATTGATTTTCTTTTTAAAATTATGTGATGCACACACATGCATACAGGCAAAACATTCATATACATAAAATAAAACTTTTAATTAGATAATTTAAGAAAATATTAAATAATGAAGGAAACACGTATAATTCTTAGTGATATACAGCTACACTGAAAATCATGGCAGAGTTCTTGAATTTTAGGAAACATGATTGAGTATTTTCAAAAAAAGAATCTATCCCCTCACCTAGCCCATAACGAAAAATAAACGGGCCCACTGTTTGTGTGCTGATCAAACATCCTGGAGTAAGAACAAGACTTCAATCTCGGCTCTGTCACTTGTTAGCTATATAACATTATATACCTGAGCTTAGTGTCTTCACTATAAAATAGGAAGGCAATAGTAACTATTTCATAATGCTTCTAAGAGGGTTAAGTTAAAAATTTAATGCATATAGAGTAATAAAAGAACAGTGTCTCCGTATTGAGTGTTCAAAAATGTCCAGCTGCCTCAGAGTCCCTATGA
>CABHPH010152786.1:0-14199 GCA_902168325.1 Peromyscus nudipes
CATAAATCCTTGTGTTTAAACTACACTTTACATTATTTAGCAGTAGCATCTGAGAAGTGAATGACTGCGGTGTGGATGGGTTTTGTTTATTGTTTGGGAAGGAGGGGCTTTTCTCTTAGTCCTTTTCTTGAAAGGAATGTGATGTCACCTTGCGGGAAGATTACTTACATCATAATGGGCAAGATATTTGTAGATAAAGATCCTAGCTAGAAATTTTAAAAGGCTACATGTACATATTCTGAAATCAACAAGAAAGACTCAGAACACTATGCAGGGTAGAAGACACGTCGTGGTATGAATTCGTATTTGTTTCTCATCAATATTGGTTTACGTAAAGTTTTACGAAATTAACACACTTGATGCGCTTGGGGTTTGTTGAACAAGATTTATGACTAATCTTTTTGGTGTTTGTGAGTGGTTCATTTCATCCCTTAATTTAACTTTACAAAAGAGAGCTTGAGAAGGAAGTGAGGCAATTGGCTGCAGATTCCCTGTGCAGCGGATTGTGAAATAAACTGGGTTAATTTTCCTCCATTCCCTTCCCTGAGAAGTGTCTTCGGAGAGCAAGTTTTTCATTTCACTGAAGGCTAACACTCGTCGCAGAGGAGAGACTCCTCTCTCTTGTGGCTTTTTCAGTGTGCCGCTGAGGATGCCTGCACACTAATAAGGCTCTTTGTGAAACAGGGATAGTGAGTGAGGGGTTTGGAGGGCCTGGAGCCTGGCACCCCACTGAGGATCTCGTACACAGCACTGGGTAGAGTGGCCCTCACACTTGCGATCTTTCCCATCAGCTTGCACTCTTAGAAATTATTGAGGGCCCCTTAAGAGAAGGCCTGCATGTACCTTCAATATATTGACGCTGCATGTCAGTTGTATTAGCTGATGTGAAAGAACAGTAGGAGACCCTCCCGCGTTCGTACAAACAGCTTCTACAAGGAGCATATTTACCAGAGGGAACATTTTTAGTGAGCAGCACTGTTCACAGTTGGGGAAATTTCTTTTCATATCAGTTTAGTAAAAGGCAGCAGGATGCTGCTAGCTGCCCCTGCATTCAATCTACTGCTACAGCATTGGTTATGTAGTTTCTGGAAAATTCTACCACACCATCAAGAGAGAACATCAATGAGAGCATGTTAACAATGCTTTCACGCTATCATAAACATTTCTGACATAGTCTCAGGGTCCCTTATAGTGGTGCAGCACAGCCTGAGACAGACATAGACTCAGGAGGCAGAGATGCAAGGATCTCCCCTACCATAGAGATACCCGACGAGGCTCTGAAAACCGCTGGCCACAGTGGGGGCTGTGCAATTCTGAATGGAGACACCTTTTCTCCAACAATCCATTGTATATTATCAATTATGTAAAAATGTGCAAAAAATGAATAAAATCACCATCCCAGTTTATTGTTATGACACCAGATTCTAGCTTGCAATGGGTTTTCAAATCTCCATGTAGATGAGTCAGAGACAGTTCACACAGTGTCCAGAGCCGATCTGACCTTTGACCCCCAGAGTTCTCCAGGTGTGGTAGGGCCTTTCCTGCTTAGTTGATGGTGACACTGTAGTTGATCAGGCACAGCATTCTGGAACCATTCTGACTCCTGGTGTCATCGTTCTGTTCTCTTACTTTCCCAACTCAGCCCCTTCATCCATCCGTTGGCCACCCAGGACCAGGAACCTTGTGGTTGAAAATGGTATGTGGACTCGTCCTTCCATTCTTAGTCACTTTCAAACACCTACCGGTGTCTTATCTACAGCCCCGACTTGCCCCTGCTGAGCCCACCATTGTTATCAGGAAAACCTTTTGTGCGTTGGTAGTCTCATTAATACAAGAATTTAGAAACCAACTTGGGAGGAAGCTCAAGGACAATTTTATTACTGTTCCAAAGAAAACAACAGGACCGGGAAGTTATAGATCTTGGCAGCTGCCAGCAGTAGGGAGATGGAGGAGAGGCAGAGAGAGAGGACTTTTGAGTTAGTGTCAGAGATAGCCAGCAAGAGGCTGCATGGGAGGAGGGAAAAGCATGCTTAGGCTTTCGGCTAGTGTCTCAAAGAAAGTGTGATAGAAAGAAGGAAAGAAAAGAGTCACTCTTTCTTGAGTTAGGACTCAGAAGAGTGAGTGGGCAAGCTTAGTGCTGTTGCATGGTGTAGCTCTGTAAGCAGGGGCTTCTGGGGGGATCAATACACAATTCCATTAAAGGGTAATAAAGGGTAGCTTGTCTTCAGGTGAATCAGCCTTCCCGGGGAGTGGTCTCCCAGTCAAGGCCCAGCTGGATTAGTAGATCAGAATGTTCCATCTCCACCTGGGGATCATAGTAGATTTCAGATGCATTTTTTTTTTTTTTTGGTCTTAATGGCCTCAACACAGTTCTCTACCTTTTCATATAGAGTTTTAAAGCCAGGAGGGAGACAGTTGTGAAGTTTCTCTTCTAGCATTAACAGAGAAACAGGAGGTGGGGTCCAAGGTGGATCATGATCGGGGTCCATCGTCCATGTCCATGGTCCCCTAAGCCTGCTGATACCTGGAGCAACACTCCCAGGTGTGGCCACAGTGACTTTTGTGGTTCCTTGACATTCCAGACAAGCCTCTGCCTCAGGCCTTTGCCTAAACTCTACCCTTCAGAATGCTCTGCCTCTGGCATATTTAATGCCTTTCAAGTCTTAGGGTAGATGTAACTTTCTCACTGTGTTGTGTTTGGTTTACCTTTTCTGAGCTCTCACCTCCTGCCTCTGCACTGGACTGCCAGTCAACACCACACTCTGCTCACGCCCGCACCCCCCCGCCCCGCCCCTTTCTCTAAGCATCCATACTCTTCCACTTACTTAGCTGCTGCTAATGCACTGCTCATGTGTAGTGTCTACTTTGCTTCACTAGAATATGGGTTCCTAATCACTTTGTTTTGCTGATGTATTCCAAGAACTTAGCATAGCACCTGTCAAATTGTAGACATACAACCAACACTTGCTAAATGAATAAGAAATGCAACACCTTAAGACAAACCAGGAGGCCTTGGATCCATCTTACTGTTTGAGGTTGTTACCAGTTAAAGTCAGTTACCAGGAATTTGTTGAGAATATCAATAACTGAAAGGCTGTCCACTACAAGTGACAGCTCAATTTATCTTGGCTTAGAGAAGGAAAGAAAGACCAAGAAAGGAAAGAAAAAAAAGATAAACAAAAGAGAAGAAAGAAGGAAGAGAGAGAAAAAAAAACCAAGTAAAAAAAAATCTCGTTGAAACCCACACTATTCTTGTCATCCTGACACCATTGAGCTACCATGTTTATCCCCCTTCCTCCATATACGTGAGCAGATCCTGACCTGCTCAGCAGCTTGACCATCAGCTGTTTAAGAAAGGAAGAGCCTTTACCTTTCATTCTCATCAGTCACAGGAGACCCCAGCCTCCACACTGTCCCTCACTCCTGAGACTGGAAATCCCATACTATCCCATGGTCAATGAGACAACAGCTGTTAATCCAGCTAAGCCCAGGGTACCTTTCCTATCCCTATGTGCTTTTTGCTCTGGCCTTTCCCACTATGACTGCATTTGCTTCATGGAATCTTAAATGTCCAGTACTCAGTGCAGAGAGCCCAGCATTGTTTAATGAATGAGTCTTGGGAGAGCTCTAGGGAGTGGCTGTCTCTCATGTATAGGGCAGTGCACTAAGATGTGTGGCTTCCATGATCTGATAGAATCTCCACCCAGTCTGCTGGGACCTGCCGTCTTGGTAGGACTGTGCTGTGCACTGCTGGGTCCCTATGTGCTAATGTAAAATTGTCCCTTTATCCAGACAGGCACCCTTTCAGGTGGCACCTCTTCTGGCCTGTGCTGATGACTTACGGGAATGGACAGGCACAGAAGTCGAGTTACCATTTATCCATTGCTTATGTTGTGTAGACTGTCAAAACTAATGAAATTTCATGACAGACGGGCAACGGCTAGCTTCCTGGTGTTATTTATCTTTCTTGCTTCTGACTCAGAGAGTCGGGTGATTTTTCATTTGCATTTAAAAATGCCAAGGAGACTAAGCGTAATTCGGCCCCTCAGAAAGCTAGCAAATTGTGTCAATGTAGGACCATACTTAATAATCATCAGGCGTGAGAAATGAAGAGCAGTTAGGCGGGCTAGTCTATCTTGCCTGTTCCCCTCATCTCCTTTCCTACCAGTTCAACCATTTGCCGAACTCCAGGGGCATAGACCCTGTTTTCCTCCTTGTTCCCATCTGAGAGCCAGTCTTTACAATGATCAACAGAAGGTCCTGGGGCGAGTGACATGTGTCCCCTTGGCTCAACGGACTTGGAGAGATGATGAAAGAGATGTAACCCATAAGGAGAAAATGTTGGGATTAAAAAAAGACAATTGGATGGATGAGGGGAGGAAGGTCCTGGGAGCCAGTTTAATTCTATACCGACAAGACTCCAAGATTGCTCAACTGTGTTTACAGAACCAGAAGAAACCTGCAGAACCAATTAATCATAACAACCCAAACCCATGGCTGGATGGTCTGTGAAATCCCTTTGTGTGCCTCGCTCCTTTCTCTTATCTCCCTACCGGCGCCATGTGATCTGCCTGTTCTTTGTACCGTATCTACCTGATTTCAAAGAAACCCTAGGCACTGTAATTCCTTACTCTCCACAAATTACTTTTGGGGGTGTCTAGAGGGACCCCAAGTATACACTAATCAATTGTCAGGTCTTGAGTCTCATCCACATTATTTTTCTTCACTCCCACAGGAGCTTCCTGAGCCGTGTCCTTCAAGCGTACCAGCGACAGCCCTGTGTCCTCTGGAGGCCCCCCAGAGAGTCAGAAGCACTTCACATGGGTCCAGTCAGGAGAGAGCTGGCGCTCCATCCCAGTGTTTTCACAGGGACCTTAAAACTGTGCTGTTTGTGTTCCAATACCTTCTAGATTTTTTTTTCACAGTAAACAGCTCTTGGGTGGGCAGACAAAACTGAAAGACAAGCATTATGCTCTAAACCCAAGCCCTTGCCGCCATGACTAAGGCTCTGTGATGGGGCCAAGCTTTGCCGCCTCACCTCCGCTCCCTCAGGCTGGGTTATTTTCCAGAGGGCTCTTCAATTCTTCCTGCACACTGGCATCAGAAAGGCAAGGCATGTCCTGACATGTCCACTCCACAGTCAAGGGCACTTACTGAGTGTCAACACCATGTTACGTGTTCAGGGGCTGAAAAACAAATCAGACACAAGACTTGCCCTCAAGGATGCTCTTACACCAACAACTATGCAATAAATAAATATATGACAAGGGAACCGAAAATAAGTGCAATGGAAGAGAAAATAAGTGCAGGCACGGACTAGAGAGATGACGGGTAAAATGAGAGCTGGGTTCGGCAGGTGGGTCAGGGTTGAGGCTGCAGGGGGAGAGGAAGGAACGTATTCTAGGAGGAAGAAACAGCAGGAGCATGGTTGATGGCAAGGGTCACCACAAGCTTGTGTAAGGGGAGATATTTGGGACAATCATGGAAGAAAGGGGTGAAAGTCTATACACGTGGTATCCCAGGCCAGCAAATGACACGTGTATGTCTTATTTGCATGTATCACAATATGCTAATCTGATCTGCTAGTATTGGAACCACTGGCAGCCACGGAGCAGAGGGGTGTACTTGTGAAACAGGTGGGTTCACCTGGATCACGGTGTGGTACATGAGGGGAAACAACCTTGGCAGTGTGGAGACATTTGCAAGGAGCGGAAAGAATGGGGAGTGAGATGAAGAGGCAGGCACTTTCAAAACGGAGGAAAGATGGCTGGCCTGGGAGGCAGGTAGGAAGATCTGAATCTGAAATGCTCGCTCGCCATAGGCTCATGTCTTAAATACTTGGTCCCGGATAATGGCACTGTTTTGGGAAGTTCTGGACAGTTGAGATAGGACTCAACCTCGGGTCCTTGGGGTATGCTACCCCAGGTGCTTCCTCCCATTCTCCCAAGTTCTTGATTTGCTGTGATGAAAATGGTCTCTTCTATGGCTGTGGACTGAGCAGGTTAACCATGTCATCCCCGCCATGACCAAGGGAACCTTCGAGATCTTGATCCACAATAAACGTTCCCTCCTTCGGTTGTTTCTGTCAGGTGTGAGGGTCACAGTGACACAAAACTGACTGATACAGTGGTGACAGTGGGGGTGAGGGGAGGAAACTAAGAGGCAGATATCAAGGGAGAAAATGACGTCCTGTAGACAGAGACATCGTTCTAGAAGGAGCAGCTCTGTAAGATGGGTGGGGTTGAAGCAATGGTTTTCACCTCATTCACGGGGCAGTGTGACAGAAAGTGGCTAAGTGTGTGGCCTTGTTACTGGGCATGTGACATGACTAGCTCTCAAGCTCGGATTTTTCAGATGTTGAAGACTGTGTCGTTTTCCTCATGCGTACACACCCGCATTTCTGGTGTCTAGGAGGAAATCAGGGAAAACAACATGGCGGGATGGTGAATAGCAAGGAGTTATGCTGTGGATGAGGAGATGCAGCCACTGAGGCTGTGTTAGAAATTATTCTTGAGAGAGGTCAGGGGGCACCGTGGGTACTCCAGGGGGTACCCTGTATGCTCCAGGTGGTACCATGGGTACTCACTCCAGTCAGTACCCTGTGTACTCCAGGCAGTACTGTGAGTACTCCAGGCAGTACTCTGTGTACTCCAGGTGGCACTGTGAGTCTACTAGGCAGTACTGTGGGAATGCCTAATTTTGTTTGTTTTTTGGTTTTTCGAGACAGGGTTTCTCTGTGTAGCTTTGGTGCCTGTCCTGGAACTCGCTCTGTAGACCAGGCTGGCCTCGAACTCACAGAGATCCACCTGCCTCTGCCTCTCGAATACTGGGATTAAAGGTGTGCGCCACCACAGCCTGGCTACCTAATTCAATCCAGGAAGGAATTTCCTGGACCTGTGTGTCCACAATCCCACTTAACTCCTCCAAAAAGGGTGACTTAACTGAGATAAATTCCAGTTAATAAAATAAAGTTAGCAGTAACAATTATGGACACACTGGGCATTCCCCTAGAATACCAGGCTTTCGTATAATAAAAGCCAGGAAAGCTGGAAGCCATGTGGAAATTGCTTTGCCTGGAAGTCTCTGGAAGGCCTACATGCTCCCAACCAGGACACTGATGCTGGGCCTCTTGCTGTGGTCAGCTTAGGTGATTGCCAGCTGTCGTCAGCCATCTCTCTCCTGAGAACTGGGAATTTGTCTGGTCCATCTTCCACGGGGGAGGGAGGCAGTAGAGTGCTTCTTCTCTCTTTCGATGGGGAGAAGCAGAGGTGGGAAAGCCGAAGCCTATCAGCATCCTGCTTGCCTTTCTGTTGCAACTGGCTTCATTAGATCAGGCAAGAGTTGCCAACATCTATAACTTTGACTTCCCTAATTAAAGCATCACAAAGAGCTTGCCCCCAATCCCATCCCCCTCACAGGAATGCACTCCCATAACTCAGGCATCTGCCCCTTGAACTAACCTTTCTTGAAACCAGATAAACAAAGTAATACCAATAAAAATATCCATCTGTGCTTAAAGATAAATAGAGCATTAATATACCAAACTGGGATCTGGGTTCTTTTGGAGCCAGCTTTAATGATATTAGACATCTGTTCTCGCTCGCTCTCCACTCATTTCCATTCCCACATTCTTAGAAGAAAATAAAGTGACAGGCAGCAGAGTGTCTGGGCAAAGTGGGGTGCCACCTGACCTCTGCCTCTTTCTCAGGCCAGTTCCCCCCAAAGAGATGTGAGACAAAAGTCTGAAAAATGATCTCCCTCAATGCTTTGTCACTGGGTTTCAGTATCGATTTTTTTAAGTAATGTTTTTATTTTTTATTTGATGTGCATTGCTGTCTTGCCTGCATGAATGTCTGTGTGAAGGTGTCAGATCTTGGAGTTACAGACAGTTGTGAGCTGCCATGTGGGTGCTGGGAATTGAACCCAGGTCCTTTGGAAGAGCTGTCAGTGCTCTTAACCGCTGAGCCATCTCTCCAGGCCCACAGCGTTGATTTTATGCATAGGGAATCTTTTAAAATTAGACTTTTTAAAGATACTAGAAGCCAGCTGACTGCTTTGCAGTGGTCAGTAGATGGCTACCGAAACTATACGTATGGAAGTGTACATGACCAAGGCAACCATTCCTTTCCTTTCGAAGCACCTAAAGCTGTTATCACAATTATTTCTTTAGAGGAGAACTGACCTGGATGGACAAACTAGATGATAGTTATTTCCTTCAACATTTTCAGCATTTGAGAAGAACTTTGTACCCTAGGCCTGAGTATGTGATGGGGCCCTTGCTACAATGCATAAGGCTTTCAGTTTTGAACTCTGATGTGTCTACAGGCTATAAATGTTCCGGGGGCAATGATGCAGGAGATGCTTTCAGGGCTTGAAGACCAGGGTTGAAAAAGTACAGCCATGAGGGTGCTACAGGGCCTGCAGTGCCCAGCAAAGAGCAGGCAGCTCCTGATGCTATGCAACCAGTGTCCAGAAGCACCGACTCATAGATAGGACAATGTGGTTTCAAACTTAAATCTTACAATAGACTCCATATATGACACGGATTAAAGAAGAGGTATTTCACCCAGTGGAAGGGTTTCCCACAGTGCTTTGCAGAACACCATTTAAGAATCTTCATTCTAGGAGCACTGCCTGGTCACACAATTTTAACATTCTTACTGTGCTTGCAACTTGGTGAGAGCTGAACAGTTTAAATGTTTTACACTGTAATTTCATTCCTCTCAACATTTTGTTGGAAACTTTCTAAGCATACAGAATAGCTGAACTAATCATTATGTTAACACATGAAGACCAAATGCCTAGATGTCTACAGTTGTCAATATTTTGCTTTATAAAAAAAATCATGTTTCCATATATGTCAATTTACTTTATTCTTAGATTCCCCTTCAAAACTGCAGACCTCAGAACCTATCACTCCCATGGGTCAGCACACATATCAGTTTTAACTCTGCTCAATATTTGTTTATAGTTCTATTTTTATAACATTCATTCACTTATTTATCCACACATCCATTTGTGTGTGTGGTGTGTGTGTGTGTGTGTGTGTGTGTGTGTGTGTGTGTGCGTGCACGCCACAATATGTGTGTGGATGTCAGAGGACAATCTGTGGGAATAGTTCAATGTTAAAGGTCAAATTTACAAGAAGGAAATGAATAGGTAGAGCACATAGTTTGTGTTTTAAAATACAACCACATAGCTCACACTGTCATGAAGACACAAAACAGCTGCCTCACTCCTGATGGTTTCCTTGGGGCTCTTTCCCCTCTCCCTGACACTCCAGGTCCAGCCTTTCCTGAACTCCTAGTAACCACTCCTGGTGTTTTATGTCACCACAGGTGAGCCTTTCCTGTCCTAGGCTTCCCACACCAAGGTGACCTTTTGGAAAGTTCTCTGGTGCCCAGCTTCTTTCAGACAGCATGATGCTTCTAAGACTGGGCCCTGTCGTTGCCTTGTATCCACAGTTCTTCCAGGGGGTGACACTGAGGCTGTAGACTGAAGAGGACTATGACTTCAGGGATTCTCCCTGGCCTCTTATGTCTAGCATGTTAGCTCACCGGCACACACCCCATCAGTGCAGAATGTGCTGGCACACGCCCAGTGACAGGTGAGAGAATCATTGTAACTGGGTGGGCTGCACAGGAGGCCTGAGCAATGGGGCTGACTCGCACAGCGCTGTGGAGGATCACAGTTGCCCAAGGACACAACTGTCCTCCAGTGTATAACTTCTTAAACTGGAGGCCATGACCCCATGCTGAACGGAAGGATACAAGTCTCTGGCAACAGCGGAGGTTTGCTGAACACAAAACGAGCAAAGGCCAATTCAGAATCAAACAGGTGAAGACTCTGAGGTGCCGCCACACCCCATGGCTTCACGGCAGCCTTTGCTCTGAAGGCAAGCAGGCTCACTTAGTGTGGCCCATGCGATCAGGCCACAAAATGTTATCGAGTACCTCGGCTCACGTTCCACACTAGTGTTGTGTTGTGAACGACAGTGTTTTTTTCTGTGCATGCAAACTTTTCTGCCCTTACAGAACACAGCAGTTTAGTTATGAAAAACAATGGCATGTAACATTTCCACCACCCGTCGTCAGCATGGAAGTCTCAGTAGTATAAATATGGTGGAACGTTCAATTTTAAAGTTTGCTGCTTAGAGCCTGGAGATGGCTCAGTAGCTAAAGGCGCTTGCCACTGAGACCTTTAACTCGCTCCTATCAGTGATTTTGTCACACAGCAATGGGAAAAATAATGCATACAATTGGGTGTCTGACACATTCACAATGTTGTACCGCTATTTCCATCACGCAAAATTCTATCTGCTATATACTGACTACCCATTCCTCCCTTGCCCCTGCCTCCAGCAACCACCATTGCTTCTCTGCCCTCTGAACACAACACTCTGAAGCAGTTCACGTAGGTAGACCCACAGTGCCTTTCCTTTAATGTCTGATGCATTCCACTTCCATCCACACAGTAGTATGTGTGAGAATTTCTTTCCATCATATACTGACTGCTGTCACATCCTGTGGACAGACCGAATCTTGTTTGTCCATCCTTCTGTTAGGGGAGACTTGGCTCACTTCTACCAATCGTTACGTTGGATACCATGGCTGTGCATACAAATGTGCCAATGTCTGTTCAGACATCTGCTTTCTATCTCTGGATAGAAACCCCAAAGAGGAATAGCCAGATCGTGCATTCTTCTATTTTTAACTTTTAAAGCACTATCCTACTGTTTTCCACAGAGACAATCACATTTTATTTTCTGTTAGAGACAAAATTTAGAGCGAATCTACTTTTGTAGCTTATAATTTGTGAATTGGGCAGCAGTCTGGACCAAAAAAATGGTTGAGAATACCCCGCCACACCACGTGAGGAGGTTGTATTCATAACCAGTGAAGGAAACTACAAGGGGCTAACAGCCTATGTATAGAAAATGGTTTGAACAGTGGCTCAACTTGTGGCTGGCTGAGACTAGGCTAGTCTCTCTAAGAGTTGGCTCAGTCTGTGTACACATCAGGCCAGCCTACAGTTCTCTGTATAGGGAGAAATCTCTAAGCTAAGCTTGAGAGGTATGGGCAGCTTTAGGCCAAATACAGGCCCCAGAAAGCTTCTGATTTCTCTCTGTGCCTAGCAGCATGTTCATCTCTTGTCCTCTCTGACACCCAACATCCTAATGGGGAATAGTGTATCTAATTGTGGCTTTAACCTGCAGATCTCTGGTGGCTTTTTGTGCTTCTCCACAGGGCCATGTAGATTTCACATGAAGGGTATTTTGGGGGAAACAGATGAATGTAACAAAGGCTCAGGTGTAAGGCCAGCATGGCTGAAGAAGAAGGCAGAGGGAGTGGGCTGCAGAGGGGTGGGACTGGCCACAGTGGACTTGCAGGCTATAGTTGGGAGGAGTCTGACTTTGTCTTTAAGTGAGATAGAAGCCTCTGGAGGGTTTTGAGCAGGGACAGAGCATAATTTGCCTGTGTTTTAAAGTGTTCCACTGTGACTTCCTAGCCCATGGACAACCCCCCCATACACACACACACACACACACACACACACACACACACACACACGTGCGCGTGCAGAGCATCATCTGGGACTAATTACCCACCGAGCATACTTAGCAGCAATATTTATCATCATCATAAAAACATACAGTATGGAGAAGCGATTTACGGTTTACAAAATGCCTCTGATTCATCATCACACTCCGTTCCTGGGCAAGCTTTTGCAGTCTCCAGTCTCCCTGCCCATGTGCCTCTTGCAAGTCATCTTCTCAAACTCATCATGCATTAGACACTCGGTGTGTTAGTAGCAGAGCTAGGCATGGCCCCCATGATCACAAAGTGACATCGATGGTCTTCGGCAGCTCCAGCTCCAGCAATAACGTACTGGCTTGGGAGCGTTTTTGAGATTAGCCTCTCTGTTTATAGCTGAGATGTGGTTGCCTGTTCCCAAATCACCCAGGGCTGGTCCACATCTCTCTTCCAGCACCATTTATCACCTACACTCAACACTGGCTTTTTCTTAGCAAGCTATACATTGCCATAGTGCCTTTCATAGTTCTCTGTAGAACTCTGCTGCCTAGAAACACATTGGGAATGATTCTGGAAATCTTTAGTGGCCCACCCTCTGGAAGTAGTGAGGTCTAGGCATGCAGGTGCACATTCTCATTGTGCACACATTGAGTGTCTACTGTATGTGGTAACTATGGTAAACATTGGTTATACAGTGAGGAATAAAAAAGTATAATGTATGGTGATTTTTTTTTTTTTTTTTTTGGTTTTTTTGAGACAGGGTTTCTCTGTGTAGCTTTGGAGCCTGTCCTGGAACTCACTCTGTAGCCCAGGCTGGCCTCGAACTCACAGAGATCCACCTGTCTCTGCTTCCCGAGTGCTGGGATTAAAGGCGTGCGCCACCACCGCCCGGCTTTTTTTTTTCCTTCCCGGAGCTGAGGATTGAACCCAGGGCCTTGCGCTTGCTAGGCAAGCGCTCTACCACTGAGCTATTGTGTTTGTATGGTGATTTTTGATGCTTAGAATCTAGGAAGGTTAGACAGATTGAGTAGGCATGGAGTGTGTGTGTGTGGGGGGGGGATTGGGCCTGGTGCGATCAGCACCTATGGTGATGTACACAAAAGGACACTCGCTGTGATGGGAATATTCAGAACACAGGCCTGTTTAGAAAGATACAACTTCACTCAGATGTCTTTTAGGGGTCATCTAATTGGCAACCTCATTCATTGATTAAAGAATAAAGCACAAGATCCAGAAAGCCCCACAGGAGAAAGACAATCACTTAGGACAATGTGTTTTTCATGTGACAGAAAGAAAAGCTAAATTTGGGCCAAGCATCCAGACCTCCAATAATACACTGTGCCAAGAATTTAGACATAGGCTGACTGATGGGTGCTTCCTCCTATGCAGGACCTACCTGCAGGTCTGAGTGAGCAGAGCTAGTGTCATCTGACTGGGGTGGCATCCAGGGCACTGGAGATCATGTTCTGGTTTCTCTGAGGAAGGAGCTTTTGGCTCCGTTAGTAGGGGGCAGGAGGGTGCTTGCTAGGCTCCTAAGTAGCTTAGGCACTAAACCTTGAACTAGGAATGCTATTGAAAAACCAAAGTGGCTTGGTGTCCCAGCATGTTGCAGATGAGAAGCTCATGCAATTCTCAGCAAACATTTCTTGAAGACCTTCTATGCTCCCATGCACAGTTTGGACTCAGAGGAAGAACACCTTGCATGAAGCCAACTCTCTCCACAGAGATGCCGTTTAAGGAAAAAAGGAAATACACACCAAGAAATGCATTCGGAGATTGTCAAACACTCCAAGGGACATACCTGGTGCTTAACGGCAGAGATTTGAGAGTAAATACTTTAGTGGAGAGACCAAAGGTCCCAGACTGGCAGTGGAGTGGGGACATGAGACAAGGAAGGGTATGCTGCCAGACAATTTACCCACAGGCAACTGGAACATGACCCCTCAGGGCCACAGTTACTACTGACAGGCAAGGTGTCAATTGTTGACTGACGCTGCTCCTGGGGCCATAAGTTCACTGGTGCATTCAACTTGAGCTATTTATGGGCAGACTGGGCACCAATGGTCAGAAAAAACTTGAGGCCCAGTCCTAGACAGTGCTGTCTAAATTGGGGCATGCATGGCCAGTGCATGTGAGTAGGGAAGTGGGGGGCTTACTCGATCTGGGATGATGTGGATGAGCACAGCCTCCTAGACCTGAGGCTGAGGAACAGCAGGCATGTGGAGACGGAGGCAAGGGCCATTCACAGCAGAGGGAAGAGAATGGGCAAAGCCCACTACCATATTATGGATGACAAATAACCTCAAGGCTAGCATGAAAAGAGAACCTGCTGAAGGGAGTGGAGAGACAGGCAGGGCTTGAGGCTCAGAGCAAAAAGTCAAAATCATCCAAAGGAAAGAAGATTCTAGAAGGGTAGCCCTTCTTTGCTTTTTGTAGGATGTCTTCATAGAACCAAATTTTAAGAGTTTCAAGGTATCAGAAGGGAGTGGCCACCTGGAGTCATGGGGTAGGAGACTGCAGTCGGGGAGACCCATGCCCAGGCAGAGGAAGCAGAGACCCAGACAATGCCCATAAGCTTGGGAGAGCACTGAACTGTGGGAAGGGCCTCCCTTTTTGTAGTGAATTCTGCTTTAAAATGGAAACAATCCAGGCAAGGACTCAAGCC
>CABHPH010152787.1:6512-48846 GCA_902168325.1 Peromyscus nudipes
CACACACACACACACACACACACACACACACACACACACACACACACGTCTCTCAACCACTAATATATAGCACATAAATAAGCAAATTAAGTTTAAACAACAAAAATATTAGAAATGTTTTATGGCCTGAAGTTCTTTGATGGATTAGTTGATATTTTGCTGTTCAACTCTAATTGTAATGTATCCTTCCCTTTCTATAACTGTTGTCTCTATTAAATAAGCTGGTAATTCGCAATTTGGTCATTTTATATTTTAAGAACAGAATTTGACCATAGTAGATCAGTAGTATACACACTTATTTTTTGTTTCATCGGTAATTTGAAAGAGAATAACACTTAAGCTTGAACTCATTTAATTCTCCTTTTTACTTTTTAAAAATGAAGTTTTCTTCTAAGATATTTTAGAAATGAACTGTGATTTTTAAAGGCTGTGTAGGTAAATATCCGTAATAAGGAATCAGTGCCTGCAGTTTTGGTTATTGCTCATCCTCTGTGGTAGGTAAGAGCATCACGTGATTACTGTGTGACGAGAAGGCGTAATGTCTTTATTCATGATGGACAGAGGTATCTAAATACTTTGTGTTTATTCCTACAACAGAAAATTTCCAGTTGGCCTTTGATTACGTATCACTATGGCCGTGCATTTACTTTATCATGACCTAGTATTTTTATTTGTTCCTGAAATACGATTGCCTCTTATCTTTGTTTATATATATTATGTCTATTACATATATGTAAATTATATGTATAATATATGTAATTACATATATGATGCAGATTTATCGTATGTGTAAAAATAAAGTTTTTTTAAATTATGAAATACTTTGTAGTTTGCCAGAGTTTGGTGGGTAGTTTAGTGAGTGAAACATCAGATTGTTTTAGCTAAGTTAAATTCTCATGTTTCCTAAAGGAAGTTAAACCGCCTCCATCCTTTCTTTGTAGATTAAAACAATTCTGAGTGGATTCATCATCCGAGGTTACTTGGGAAAGTGGACTTTAATGATTAAAACCATCACATTAGTGCTGGCCGTGGCATCAGGGCTGAGTTTAGGAAAAGAAGGCCCCCTGGTACACGTTGCCTGTTGCTGTGGAAATATCTTTTCCTACCTCTTTCCAAAGTACAGCACAAATGAAGCTAAAAAGAGGGAGGTAAGTGGTGTCTGCAGCGCGTGTAACAGAGCAGTGGTGTTACGTGAGCTCCATGTCCTGTGAATGATGTCCGTGTCAAGATCTGTGAAACTCACTTGGACAAACTGCGTATTCAGATGGAAACTTGGGTGAAGCCCGTCTGTCTTTGTCCTTTCCTAATTTGTACTCTTCTGGAATTGACTGCCATTGCTGGTTCAGTCAGACTAGCCAGAGCCCCTTTGGTTTCAATTGATTTCTCAGATACCTTTGCTGTTTGTATTCACTTGGCTTTTGACACTACTGCATGTTCTGGCTTGGGAAATCAGGCTGTGGTCTCCTCTAAAAAGAAAAAAGCTGGCAGACATGCTCAAGATAGCATAGAGTTAGTAGCAGAATCTGAATTTAGTTTTCTCTGATTCCAAAAACCGTTTTTATGTTTTTATATACTGTGTTATTGCTATAAATTGTATGTGTATGTCTAGGTATGTTAAAAGCGAAATATCCAAATCCTGGATTATGGAGATTTAGGTGGCGTTCTCAGCACTTTATATATCATGATCGTTTTAGAGAAAAGAACAGGGAGCCCCAGAGAAGTTGAGACACTTAACGTGGTTGCATAGCTGGTCTGTGCAGTTAGGACTTCTGCCTTGCAGCTTGACACAATTCCTGCTCTTTACAGAAGTGTAAACTTGGATGATTTGAGCAAGTACTTAGAATATCCTTGGGTATTTACTGGATCAAAGTAGTAAAAGGGATAAAGATTCTTAAGAATAACAATTCAGTCAATTTCCAAAGAAACGACAGTGTAGTTGATTTCTTGCAGGTGGAGAGTCAGCAATAAGTGCCCCGGGGGCCCAAGAATGTGTGTGGCTCTCCTCCTTCCCTGAAACTGTCTTCACCGATTAGTTGGTGACTCAGAGGGGCTGTTGTTTGTATTTAGAATGATGCCTTTGGAACATACTTAGAGCGATACCAAGTGTGGCGAGGTGTTCAGAGTGCTTCGGATAGTAAAATACAGAGAAATGTTTAATGTCTTTCACAAGGTTTAGAGTAATTACTAATGGTAAAGCAGTTAGCTCCCAAATCTGGAGAAATGATAGCCTACTTAAAAATAAGTAAACATTGACCCATTCCACGTGTTCCGTTCCTCTCTTCCCTGTTGGTAAAACTTCAGTATTGAAGGTTGCCGGTATTCATTTCCTTCTCTTTACAATACACTAACATTTGGATGTTTAGTGTTCATGTTTTAACTAAGTAGAAAGAGTGCAAATGAGTTTTAAATTAAAGCAGAAAAGAAAGAATAATGTTTTAGAAGAAATGAGTACTTGCCCTTTGCTTTTCAAGGAGGTTGTGTAGGTTAGGATCAGAAGAGGGATTTGGAATAGCATGGAGTATGAAGTCTGTCTGCTGTGCTGAATTGATCAGGAGACTAGAACCAAGCCATGTTCTCTTTGTAGGTCCTGTCTGCTGCCTCCGCTGCAGGCGTCTCTGTGGCCTTTGGTGCGCCTATTGGAGGAGTTCTTTTTAGTTTGGAGGAGGTATGTACAAAAACATAGCATTGAAAATGACAGAATTACATTTAAAATTGTGTCTTGGTGTGCTTTTAATTTTTATAGCTGGTATAATAGAATTTAAGTTTTTGAATTTATTTTTAAGAATAGAAAGTTTTAAAGTAGTTCCCACATAAAAAGTAGTATTTTATACATAACCTACAACTATGGAAAATTGTGTTTTAATTTTTCAAAAAAGGATTTGTTTTAAATGACTTGTATGCATCTGCGTATGGGTGTATTCATGTGAGTGCAAGTGGCCACAGAAGTCAGAAGAGGGTGTCAGCTCCCCTGGAGCTGGAGTCACAATGGCCGTGAGCCTCTGCATGGAGGTTCTCCGTAGGAGCAGTGTGTGTACACTTGACTGCTGAGCCTTCTCTGCCTGCTTTAAAGCTCTTATTCATGTGTAAATGGTAGTGATTGTTCTAGCTGAGCTTGGTTGGCATCTTTAAAGCTAGCAAAATAAGAATCTTACTTAATGGAAGCCACTAAAACCTATATATCTCTGGCTAAATGATAGTCCATATTTTTATTTTACTATTTGAAATCACTTGATAAGCTGACTTTTAGTTAAAGTTTTATGATTTGCTTGTTTAGGATTTGTGATCATTTCGTAAGCAGTTAGTGGTGTTTAAGGAGATGGCTTTACTGTCGTCTTTGTTCTCTCACCGGTTCTCCTTGTTCACATTTTACATGAGATATGCTGGCGTTTGACTTTAGAGAAGAGACAGATCAACCACATTTTAATGAATTAACAAGAGTTCCTAAGGGCATATTTATTTTTATCTGACATGATTGAATTAGATATGAAACTCCTTTTGAAAAACAGTTCTTGGTATTCTAAATGATTATTAGACATTCATAATCAGTTATTGTTAATTTGTAGTTATAGTCAAAGAAAAAGCATCATTTTTTTATTAGGGCAAATCATGTAAATTCAAGTTGCAACAAAATTTGAGCTAGCTACAGTGAAGTTTATACTTGTTATAATGAATCAAAAATGATAGCATTAATTTTTCTTTCTGTTTTTTAGGTTAGCTATTATTTTCCTCTGAAAACTTTATGGAGATCATTTTTTGCTGCTTTGGTGGCTGCATTTGTTTTGAGATCCATCAATCCATTTGGGAACAGCCGTCTGGTCCTTTTTTATGTGGAGTATCATACACCCTGGTACCTTTTTGAACTGTTCCCTTTTATTCTCCTAGGGGTGTTTGGAGGGCTTTGGGGAGCCTTTTTTATTAGGGCAAATATTGCCTGGTGTCGTCGACGCAAGTCCACCAAGTTTGGAAAGTACCCCGTTCTGGAAGTCATTATTGTTGCCGCCATTACTGCTGTGATAGCCTTCCCCAATCCCTACACCAGGCTCAACACCAGTGAACTGATTAAGGAACTGTTTACAGATTGTGGGCCGCTGGAATCCTCTTCTCTTTGTGACTACAGAAATGACATGAATGCCAGTAAAATTGTTGACGATATTCCTGACCGTCCGGCAGGCGTTGGAGTGTATTCAGCTATCTGGCAGCTGTGTCTAGCACTCATATTTAAAATAATAATGACAGTATTCACTTTTGGTATCAAGGTAAGTAAGTGCTCATGCGAGATGATACTGGAATAATTTAGAGATGTCCAAAATACTTATGTGTAACGAGAAATGAAATTTTATCCAAATGATTACAATTCTGAGAGCAGAATCTGAAAAGCCCTCATTGGTCTGAAATCTAGAGGTTTCTGGTGACTTCTGAAGACGGTGGCCCGAGTTTGTTTTTCTGCATTTTCCGTGTTCTGGAGGCTGCATGCACTCTTTGGCTTGTGTTCCCTCTCTTGCATTTTTAGAGCCGTGACTGGCTGAACACTCTCTCTTGTTTAACTCTTAGAAATATAAATCCTGATTTTACGTAAAAAAAAAAACAAAACCCTAGGATTACTTTTAATCCACTCAGATAATACAGGGTAACCTCTTGTTTTAAAAGTCAGTTGACTGACTATCTTAATTATCTGCAGCCTTAATTTTTCCTTGGCATGTAACATGTTCATAGATTCAGGAGAAGCTATTCTACCTTCTATACAACCGTAGTATGTTAGCTTAAATGGACACTGTGGTCTCAGAATCAAATTGCTAGAGCTATAAATACTGTGGCTATCCATCAAGCATCTAAAATCCTGTGCCCTGGAACATCGCTTCTCCTGGACTCACAGCTTTCTCCTTGATGCAAACACAGAGAAGCGAATGTCAGCTTGCAGTAGCCTGTTCTTCAGATCATGACACCTGAGGTTCCTGTAGCAGCTGACACTTGGCAGGGATGGCATACTTTCACAAACTGAGCTCATGTGGAGTAACAGCTTCCCTTCTGTGAGATTGGAAGGCTGGAAGTTTTAAGATTGCTTTTCAGGCCATTGAATATCAAATTCAGAAACGAAAACTTAGAGTTTTATTCTTCTTTTTCTTAGCAGAGTTAGTTGAAAGGACCATTAGAGTGTTTGGTGTTTTTCATAAATCCCAGTGCCATTACTGACATCAGAATTATACCCAGTACTCTCAGTGGCTGTGGCTGGTCAGCACTGAGGCAGCTGGAGGCAGACGGCAGGCCCTTGCTAAGTCCTAGGCTCAGGCTGGCAGATTATAACTGAAGATTGTGAAATGTACTTTAATCCTTTGCACTGTGTATCCCTTTAATTAGCTCAGTACATGCCAGTGTTTACTTTCCTTAACTTCTAAGAAAGAATTTCTGCCAGCAAAGACTTTTCTCTTTTTAGTTGATTCACATGTATACTCCATTCAGAATATTGGGGGCTCTGGAAACATTGCCTGACCTAGGCTGTAGCACTTGAGAAGTAGCATCTGCTGTCTCTACCATTTGTAAAAGTATAAGGGAAGGTCAGACTGGAAGCTTACTGCTCCCCAGTGAACAGATTTACGGGAAACACCAGTCTCTTGTTTCCTTTTTACTATGGACTACTGAAAATTTGTTAGAGACTAAGTAATGATAAAGGATAAATAAAGTGTGAGTTATTTTCTCTTTGGCTTAGAGAAATCACTTTATTATGTTGTTACTGAATTCAGAGAATTACTAACGAACTGTTTCATTTAGCAGGATTTTACTGTGGTTGAATTTATACTAGGGTTTTAGAATTTCATTAGGATATGAAGGGAGCCAATTCTTAGCAACAAATCCAGAGGGTGTAATTTCAGTCACGTGGTTAGAACTGTGTTCCTTCCTATCCCAGGTTCCATCAGGCTTGTTTATCCCCAGCATGGCCATTGGAGCAATCGCAGGGAGAATCGTGGGGATTGCCGTGGAGCAGCTTGCCTACTATCACCACGACTGGTTTATCTTCAAGGAGTGGTGTGAGGTTGGGGCCGACTGCATCACGCCTGGGCTTTATGCCATGGTTGGTGCCGCTGCGTGCTTAGGTAATGTGACCGTGTTTCCTTGTTTGTGAATATGTGCACGTCCAAGAAGGAAAAGAGCCAGTGTCAATGGAGTCTTGTTTATTTGGTTGCTAGGGAGAAAGGATGCCTGTTAGAAGGAAGGAATAATTTTAAAAGAAATGAAGCACCGATATTCTTATGTAGTACTGGATTTTGTTGTACTTGTCTTGAGAACATTTGTTTAATGTAAAAATTTAATAATAGCATACTTGTAATATCACATGATGCTTTATGACAGAGACCATTTTGGAACAACATAGGCTTAATCTGAAACCTTTTCAAGGAGCCTGTTAGTTTTTTCACTACTGAGGATCTGAGCCTATCTGTAACCATTGATAGCAGTTGCTGTTCCTAAAATCAGCATTATAATGAAGCTTCAGAATAGTTTCACTTTAAACTCTGTAGTAATTTATCAGCCTGAATAAAAGATTTATTTTTCAGCCTTCTAGCATCTAAGGTACATTTGTAGAAAAGTAAGAAATAGTAACTATTCATTTTAGTGAAATAAAAGCAAAATAATGACTCTAAATCTGCAAGAATCTATTTATTATTTTCTTTGACATGAAAAAATTGTTTGGTGTTATATTTAAAATTTCCACCAAACTTCGGTGTAGTATTTAATAATAGTAGGTATTTGACTTTGTTTTTGCTCAGTAACTCAAAATCTTCAGAAGTGTAATATTGGGTGAAGTTAAATAACAAAATAATTTTCATCCAAGTAGCGTTTCTTTAGCTTCTACATTCTTTTTAGTGTTGCACTAGGTATAATGAATGATAAGAGAAGAGTGAAATGTGGGCTGGCCTCTGGCTGATACACCCCCCACTGAGAAGACAACAGTGAGCTCGCCCTCCATGGGCTGAGAGAGCACAGTGCAGGACTTAGAGGGAACAGAGAGTTCAGGTGTTCGAGGAAGGGAGGATTGCAGTTTTATTGTTTTTAAGTTAAATTTTAATTGAGAAATTGTACAGGTCACCTTCATACTTTGAAAGCTTTCGTCTTTGAGGCAGCTGTCTTTGAAGACTGTGAGTCCCCAGTTCTTTTATTTGGGCATGTCTTCTTTCCATTTGAAGTGTGAGCTCACTAATGACAATTAAAAACCCATGGCTCTTTGGCATCTAATTTTTTTTCTGGCAATTAACTTTAAGGTCGTTTTTATCTGTCTGGTTCTCAATTCCTAAAACCATGTTTAAACGTGAATGAGTTCAAGTCATAGTCATGTTTTTTAAAGCTGTTATATGAAGAATCATACAGACTTTTGGGATCTGTATCTGTATCTGTAATCATGCTGATACCTCAGATAAAAATGTAATAGAGGGATGGCGAGGTGGTTCAATGAGAAAGAACATTTGATAGGCAAGCATGAGGACCTGAGTTCTAATCCCCAGCACCCATCCCATAAGCCAGGCTTGGCTGTGCATTTCTGTAACCCAGCATTAGAGGGTAGAGATAGGTGGATCCTGGGAGCTCACTGGCTGGGGACACCTTTCAGCTCAGGGTAAGACCCTTTTCTAAAGGAATAAGGCCAAGAGCAGTAGAGGAAAACAGCAGGTGTCCTCCTTTGGCCCCTGCCTGTGCACCCACATCACACATGCACGCACGCATGCACGCACAGTCTTCTATACTTTTAATAACTGTCTGGTAGCTCTTTCTCATAGACCTCCATAATAGTCATGTAAGTCAGAGCCATAGACTTACTCTCTGAGGTGTTTTTAGAGTAATCAGATAGGATAGGAAGAGTCTAATGCAAAGATAAATTCGTCTGAAAACATATTTGGAATTCATGCTTTGAAGAAATGTAACTGTATTATGTAGTACATTTTGTATATTTTGGGAAACAAGTTGAATTGGTAAGAAGTAGACTGTAAAAAGATTAGGATCTGAGTTTACAGCAGGATGAATTTATATTTGAAATTGTTCAGATTGGTTGCAGAGTTCTGGATTTGCCATTTTGGCTGGATGACTTTGGAAAAGTTCCTTTAGTTCTTTAATATTTACTTTTCTCATCTATGAAATGGAAATACTAGCTTGTTCATTATGATTATTTTGAGGATTGTATGAGATAACATGCACATATGGATGTTAGCATGGTTCCGGGTAAAATAAGTGATTAAAGACAAGAAAAAGTCTTTATAAACTGACTGGGACATGCTGACATAGAGTGGATACATAATGCATAGTAAATAGATCCTTCCTTTTTTAGGTTAAGAAACAAAAAAGCGTAATGAACTGACAGGTTTGTAAACTAGTCAGTTTTTTAATTACATTTATTTATTTACTTTGAATAAGTGTCACACTTATATGTGGAGGTCAGTGGACAGTTTATGAAAATCAGTTCTCTGCTTCCATGTGGGTCTTGGTGGGTATTGAACTCGGGTCATCAGGCTTGGCATCAAGTGCCTTTACTTGCCAAACCATCCAGCTGGCCCGTGTTGTTAAATCTTTTGACTAGAAGAACAGCATGATGGAAATGACACTAAAGCCACTGTGACTGTGCATGACTGTCCCCCAGCGGACATGTGAGGTTGCCAGTTCATGACTGTCACCCCAGCGGACATGTGAGGTTGCCAGTGGAGGCCACCTGGGCTGCAGAGTAAGAAAGAAAGTAGTACTTAGTTGTACTACGTGGCGTAGGAAGTAGGCTGAAAGTAACGGGATCTGAGAGTCAAGGAGGAAGAGAAGGTGTATTAAAATGCTAGCACAGAGCTAGAGAGATGGCTGTGAAGAGCATGGCTGGTTTTCCAAAGGACCCCACATGCGGTTCTGAATGTCTGGGACTCCGGTTCCAGGGGAGCAGACGGCCTCTTCTGGCTTTCATGGGCACCAAGTATGTACACGGTGCACAGATATAATACGCGGGCAAACAGTTATACATAATAAATATTAAAAATAAATTGAAAAGAACCTGCCATTTGTTTGTTTTGTTTTAGTTTTTTTAATGAAAGAATAATTTGGGTCCTGCACTAGGTTGGTAACAGTGAGAATCCTGAGAAAAGGACTCCTAGGTATGTATTTTACAGAAGAATTCAGATCTGTAGAGGCGATAGTCGAGATAGTGCAATATAATTAAGGTTCCGAAAACAATCACCTAGATTGTCAGGAAGAATATGTGCAGGAATGTGGGATCGGGGAAGCTGAAATTACCCCTCTTAGTGAGGAAGAGAAATGTGTGGTGTGCATAACAGAAACACGGAAAGGCACAGTAAGCGGGAGTAGATTAGACTGGCTGTGTCAGAGTTCACAGCCGAGAATGATTATCCGAGGAAATGAATGGATGCGTTTCTCTCCCTTTCTCCTCCATGCCTCTTCCTTGGGATAATGGCCTCAAACCCAGGTCCTTGTACCTGCTAGGCAAGCACCCTCCCACTGTGTTAGAACCCTGTCCCCAGCCCCAGCATAGGTGAAGTTTCTACCTGACAATATCACTTACATTGTTAGTAAATATCAAGGCTTCCAAATATTTTATATATTTTGAAAAGACATAGAGGAAATACATTTATTTAATATTCTACTTATATGTTTAATTTATAAACTGGTAGCCAGCAAGCAAGAGCCACAGTACACTTATTTATATTTAAGAGGTTATAGTGAGCTTTTATGAGAGTGAAATTGAACTTTGCGGCCGCAGTGAATCAAAATGGCCAACTGTGGTTTTTCTTGGTCGACTGTGGTTGGTTGATGTTGGTTTGTTTGTCTATAAAAGGTTTAGGAATGTTGCTTTAATCATTTTCTGTGCTATAACTGGTTGGTTTCTCTCTAGATCATATTAGAAGTAATAGTTATATCCTAAGAGCAGTTGTGTAGGGGACAAGCTTTTCACTGGCCAGGGTCTGGCTATTCCATGTTCACCTGCCTAGTGCAAGACTCTAGTGAGGCGGTGGGAGGAGTCTGTCTTCCCTGACCAGTGGTGTTTATTTCTTTCAGGTGGTGTGACAAGAATGACAGTCTCCCTGGTGGTTATTGTTTTTGAACTTACTGGAGGCTTGGAATATATCGTTCCTCTTATGGCTGCAGTAATGACCAGTAAATGGGTTGGTGATGCCTTTGGTAGGGAAGGCATTTATGAAGCACATATCCGACTAAATGGGTACCCTTTCCTGGATGCAAAAGAAGAATTCACTCATACAACCCTGGCTGCTGACGTCATGAGACCTCGAAGAAGTGATCCTCCCTTAGCTGTTTTGACACAGGACAATATGACCGTAGATGACATAGAAAACATGATTAATGAAACCAGCTACAATGGCTTTCCTGTTATAATGTCAAAAGAATCTCAGCGATTAGTGGGATTTGCCCTCAGAAGAGACCTGACAATTGCAATAGGTATGGTTTCTACAAACACCGTCATGAATGTCTGTCATGTGTTACACTTTGGGTGTAATAGATTTATGGGAGGGGAGAAAGTATTGGCGATTAATTGGTTGGGTTTCCAGGGGCAAGTGGTGTTCATTTCTGTGCTTTACAGTGTGTGTTCTCCAGGAAAGGGGTTATGCTTCAGTGATTCTTTTTCTGCTCTGTGGTGGGAAGGCCAGTAAGAATTTTAGTCTTTGTCAGCAACTCTTCCCTGGGATGCAAAGGTGAGAGAGGAGACTCTTTAGACCATTGAATTGCTGCCCCTAGTTTTCTGGGCAGTACCTTGAGGTAGAGATGTCCAAACACTTGTCTTTCTGTAAAGATAATGGCCTTTGTCATCACCCTTCCCATTCTCTAGGGGTTGCTAGTGGCCAGCCAGAGAAAAGGGTAAAGGTGAGCGGTTGTGGAATTAATAAAGAAAGGTAAAGGAAAATGGTCAGGTTTGAAGACAAAACAATGCTAAACTTTTCAATAACTCATATTCCTACTGACTGCAGATAGATATTGTTTTAGACTTTTGTCACTTGACAGAGACTATTGCATAGGAAATAATGTTAGTTTAAGGGAATATGGTATGTTGGATACATGAAATACCAAGATCGTAGCATCAGAAATGTTAAGTCACAAGATGACTTTTGAACACATCTTAAATATTTGCCAGTGGGTACTTTTGTAGATTTTTAAAATATTTTACTTGACAAAATCCTGTACAGTAAATATATGTCTGTATGTGTGTGTGTGTGTGTGTGTGTGTTATTACACTATGTATTATTATATGTATACATAATTATACATTATTGAAGGATAAATTTGTCCATGCTCAACAAACTACGATCTTTGAAATACCAAATAGATGTGTTCTCTTTCTTAATAGAGAATTAATCAGAGAACAAGTTTTTAGAATATTAAATCCAAATGAGAAGTCTCAGATTATTTAAAATCATGAAAAGGAAAGTGTTGAAACTCTTAAAAATCTTCTGGGTGGCATTGGAACAGAAATCTGGCCTGGCACACACCTGTCATCCTGTTACTTTGGAGGTGGAGGCAGAAGGGGAATGCATGTTTGAAGTTGTCTTTAAAAAAAAAAGGAGAAAAAGAAAATGAAATCCATGTTTTTTTCTACTTCAAAAGCCTTGGAATGAATGACATTAAAATAATTTTAAAAATGAAACAACTAAGCGGATATCACAGCACATTGTATGGCTAGTACATGATGCATGCTCCTTAAAGTAAACTCTGCATTCATATACCAGTCATTATCTTAAACATTCTTTTAATGGACAAATAGAGACTAATGTTAGTGTCATGTTTTGATAAATGCATTGTGGGATGTTAAGCTGCTTAATAATCTGTCATTGCACATGCTTATTTCATGGTAAGGATTAAAAATCTCTTTAAGTTTCAGATGAAAATTAAAAGTGGAAGTGACAGTTCTTTTTTTGGGTGCAGGAGGTTAAGACAGAGTCTGTTTTAGCCAGGCTGGCCTCAATAGTCTGTGTGTAGCTGAGGATGATTTTTAACTCTTGATCATCCTCCCTCCGCTCCCACAGTGGAGAAGGCAAAGGGGCTGGAGGTTCACTTCAGAGGAACAGTCCAAAGAATAGATGTGTATTTTATAATTGAGCATTTTAGATACGGATGCAGCTCAGTTGGCAAATGTGTCTAGCACCAGGCTCTAGGTTTGCTCCCCAGCACTATAATAAGTAAAAACAAAAACAAAATAAAACTGTGTAGTCATAAACCAAGGCACCAGAATGCTTTGATGTCATATTAAGGAGTAAAATCTCAGACTTGGATTAGTTTGACAAAGAGCAAGGTCACGGTTGCAATATCTACTTCTCTCCCTGTGTTTTGCATCTGTCTGTAGCTTATGGTTTCCGGGCTCTCTGTCATCTGTATATATATATGTATCTGTGTTTGCCTGAATTCTGTTCTGTGTCTAACTGTTCATCTTGCTGTGTATTGCTGTAGATCTGTCTCTGTGTCAGTGTCCCTAACAAAGGCCTTTGTTCTGTGTTTATTGAACAGCACAGAAAACATGGTGTGGGAAAGGGCTGAGGGATACTTTATAGAAATCTTTAAGAGTTTCACAAGGGATTAAGTTATTTACTTCACCTGACCTAGAAGCACTCAGAAAAGCAAGCCTAACTGCAAACGTACTGTCATCAAGTCATATCTGTTCCAGTATTTATGGCAAATATTTGCCTATATAAAGTCGCTTTTGAATTGTTTGCTGTTTTCAGCAATTACCACAGTACACACACATACAGGCATATGTCACTCTGGGTCAGGAGCATGGAAAAGTACATAATTTAAGAGTAAAGCTATCCATTAGCTCAGATTTTAAAAGCTAAAATTTCATGGGGAATCCAAGACAAGTAAGGTTGTTTGTTACATTGTTCTCTTAAAGAGGGTTTCAGCAAATAGGCTGAGTATACAACAGGAAATCAGCTTAATTACACAGGCTTTAGTGACCTCAAGTATATTATTAACTCAGAAGTTCCAGTCTCTGAATGTGAGAGACACTTTCCTAAAATGTATCCCACATTTAAATGTTTGAGTATTTAATTATTTTCATTGGTGATGTATTTGTTGTTGTTTGTTTATTTAACATAACACAGTGTTAATACTGTAGTTACAGTTTTTATTTTGTTTTTTGTTTTTGGTTTTTCAAGACAGGGTTTCTCTGTGTAGCTTTGCGCCTTTCCTAATCTTGCTCTGTAGACCAGACTGGCCTTGAACTCACAGAGATCCCTCTGCCTCTGACTCCTGAGTACTGGGATTAAAGGCATGCACCACCATCACCCAGCACTACAGTTTTTTTAAACACTTTTACTTTTTATACTGCAGTTTTAAGTAATATGTATACCCCATTACAGTATGCTAAATTGGATTGTCTACTCCTGATAACTTAGATGCATGTAAAAACTTTCACTCTTTACACTCTTCTTTTTTTTCTTTTTATTTATCCTTCTCTCATACAATATATCCCAACCAAAGTTTCCTTACTTCCCCCTCCTCCAGATGCACTGCTCTTCCCTTCCCCTTCAGAGAGTAGGTCTCACAGGGATATCCACCAAACATAAGTTTACATTAAGTTACATTAAGACTAGACACAAACCCTCATATCAAGGCTGGATGAGGCAACCCAGAAGGAGGAAAAGGGTCCCAAGAGCAGGCAAAAGAGTCAGAGACACCCCCATTCCTACTTTAGGTGTTCCACAAAACTCCAAGCTAAACAATTTAAATATATAGACAGAGGACCTAGCACAGACTCATGCAGGCTCCGTGATTGTCGCTTCAGTCTCTGTGAACCCTGCTTAGTTGATTCTCTGGGCTGTGTTCTGCTGGTGTCCTAGAACCCTGTGACTCATACAACCTTCCTCCACCTCTTTTGTGGGGTTCCCTGAGTTCTGCCTGATGTTTGGCTATGGGTCTCTGCATCCCCTCCCATTAGCTGCTGGAGGAAGCCTTTCTTCATACTCTTCATACTTTTTGATATTGTTGATGTCACACTTTCCATCATTTTATTCTGTGTATCCTTTAAGGCTATATACTATTACTGTTTACACTGTACATTCAGTTGTCATGCACATGTTGCATTTTTATGGGCTGAAAGCACCTTAGTAAGCATTTTTCAAGAACCATCTATGTTGCTCACTAATGGATGTCTTTTCCATACCATGACCATACTTTCCAGGTGGCCCATCCATGAGCCCTTAGGACCTCACTCAGTGCCCTGGTAGTCAAGATGTTTCTAGCACTGCTGAATACAGCTTCAGTGGTCAGAAAGACTAAAAAGCACAAAAGCTTTCATTTAGGAGCAGTGATATTCCCTTCTCTCCAGTCAGACTGGTGTTTATTATTTTGGCTTAAATATTTTGTAGCAAGATTAATGTGCAAAATATTTTCACTATAACTAATACCGTTTTTTACACACACATAGTTTTCAGTGAATATTTATTCAAAAACCAACATAAAGCTGGATGACTTTCATTTGCATATTTTGCCCATGTTATGGGTTTCTGTTTTCCTGTGTGTGGCCTCTTGCACTTCTTGTACATTCTGTCTTGCACTCTCAAAGGTGGGAGAAGAAACAGGCAGCTGGACAGAGAACATTGGAGGGGAGGAGAAATTGATAGAACTTTTATGAATAAAACAGCCCAGTAGGGCGTGATGGCGCTCACCTTTAATCCCAGCTCTCAAGAGGCAGGCAGATCTCTGTGAGTTTGAGGCCAGCCTGGTCTAGTCTACAGAGCTGGTTCCAGGACAGCCATGACTCCACAGAGAAACCCTGTCTCGGGAGTGTAATCGTAGTTAGGAAGAGCCAGCCCATTCGCAGTGGTGGAGTGTAGAGCAGAGACAGCAAGAGTGAACGACTTTAATCTTATCTCCAGTGCAGAACTAAGTCACATTCAGCACAGACGGGCCTCATCTGATGACAGATTTTGTAGTAAACAGCTTTTGTGATGCATACAGGTTTTAAATAAAATTATTTCAAATGTGCTTCCTTGTCTCCACAGTTAGAAAAGAGTTCAGTGCCATTGAAGAAAATCACAGCATGATATGATTATAGAAAATTATTGTCAGGTTCCATTTCAGGCAGATAGGAAAAACTACCAAATGGCTTATCAGTTAATTCTCTTTTAAATAGAAGGACAGGAAAAGGAAAGGGACCAGAAATCATAGAACACACTTACTGTTTTTAATGCCAGATGAGCAAAGCTGCATGTAAGAAAAGAAAATCCATCAATTGAAAATGTTTGCTCTTCTCTATCTCCTTTTCAGAAAGCGCCAGGAAAAAACAAGAAGGTATTGTTGGCAGTTCTCGGGTGTGCTTTGCACAGCATACCCCATCTCTTCCAGCAGAAAGCCCTCGGCCATTAAAGCTGAGAAGCATTCTTGATATGAGCCCTTTTACAGTAACAGACCACACCCCAATGGAGATTGTGGTGGACATCTTCCGAAAGCTGGGTCTGAGGCAGTGCCTTGTAACTCACAACGGGTAAGTTTAGCTCAACAGACATCAGTTCACTCACTGCAGTCACTGGTCCTTCTTAGTGGAACCTTTTCAGGGCAGAGTGTGAGTCAGGTCCCAAGTGGGACTGGCTGACTTAGTTTGTAATAACTTGAGGATCAGTCAAGCTCCACACTTGCCTGAGAGTAAGGAGGATGTCAGCTCTGTGCTCGTTGTCAAGGATACTGTATTTCAGAGTTGGAGCACAGTGAAGAGCTTGGTGAGCTTCAGGTGTCTCTTTCCTGGGGATACTGGGCTCATCAGCCTTCAGGGAGCATTGCAGAACCGTTTTCTCTTTGTGTTTCATTTCTAGTGGATAGGTTTGTTGTACATCTTTTTCTAGATAGTTTGCTATATGCTGTTTGAGCCAGTATTTATCATTAATGAAGTAATATATGAAAATTTGTGGTTTAACTGAAAATCCTCAATGATACTGTTTTTCTTTTTCTTTTTTTTCTACCTTCGCCAAAACAGATCTGACCCATAAACTGAGCTGCTAATGGCATACAAACATTCATATATTTAGAGCCTTTTATCTCCATTATATTATTTTTCTTAGTAGAATTTTTAATTTTTGTATTTAATTATTTTTGTTGTTGCTGAGACAGGGCCTCACTGTAGCTGGAGGCAGCTGGAGTTTGTGATCCTTGTGAACCTCATGAGCACTGAGATTACAGGCATGTGCCTCCTTGCTGGTAACTTGTTGGAATTCTTAGAATATTATTTCATGTGAAGTCATGTAACAGAAATGCTAGGAAAAGGAAACAGATGGTTTTCTGGATTTGTTATGGACTGAAGGCTCACCCTGAATAGCATGAAGCTGATTAAATACTGTCCCAAAAACATCAGAGAATCACAACCAATTTTATCTTTTTAAGAATTTGTATAAAACATGACCACTCTCTAGAGAAAGGGGGCATAAAAAAACAAATTTACTGAATTGTAATTTACTGAATACTTTCATACTTTTTCACGTAATTCTGCAGCTTTGCAAACTGGGTAGGAGGGGTTGTATTTGACAGGTATCCTGTTCACGTTAGCATATCAGCTCACAGGAACCCAGATTCCTGCTACTGTTCTACTTACTGACATAATGTCCTTTCTTCCCAATCTTTTCATCTCTTAAAACATTTTCTGGGTGACACAGTAGACCATTTTGTCTTAGGAATAGCAGTATCATAGATATTTATACTTCTATTTAAAACACAAGCGAAGCAGAAAGTGGGAACATTAGAGCCATGGTGGGTGTTTAGCTTCTGGAATATAATATAAATATATCAAAGATGTGTTTCATAAAATACTATGGTCTACAGTTTTGTTTACTATTGTCTAATTTAAAAAATGGTACCAAACTTCATTGTTTCAGACTTAATAAATATTGGTTAAACAGTGTATATTTTCACAAAGCTTCACCTTGGGCCCTTTGAATCGTATGACTCAATTGGAAACTAAAGTAAGTTTTCATAAGCTACTGTTGGCTTTGAGTTCTCTGTGCCTGGCCTAGGTTCTCTTCTGTACTGACAAATCCCAGTGCTATTCTGTAAGCAGTGATCAGCTGTGACCACAAAGCCCTGCTGTGTAGGTTAATTTTCATATTTCACCTTACTGCTTAATTGACAGGATTTTGGCAGTATAGAGCCTAGAAAGGAAAATACTTAAGGATTAAATTAGCTTTTTAGGGGGACAAGAATTAGTTACATACAATTTTATCTGCTGCTGCCGCTGGCATTTATATAAAGTGAAGGAGCTTTCTTCTTCCAGGGGGTCATGTTTCACAGCCTTGAGCATATTTTCCTTATTTCTTCACAGAAAATAAGTATTCAGAAAGAAAAAAGATCATATGGCGAGGAAACACTTGACTTTATTGTCTGTGAACTACTTAAGCAGGAGAGTGTTTTAGTCTCAAAGTTCAGTGGTTAAAACTAAGAAAAGGCAGCATGTTTGAAAGTGAAGACCATACAGGTCTTCTAGGTAGCCGTGTGTTTTCCAGCTTCATGTAGTACCTTCGCAGTGGAGAACAGTTATTGGGGGGAGAAAAATGCAGCACACTTGGGGCCATAGGTGCAAGAGGGAAAAAGAACAGAGAAGTAGTGAGAACGGATCTGAACTGTGCTATCAGCTCAGTGTTGTCTCACGTTTTATAGTAACAGAACTTCTTAGAATCCATGAGTTTACAAAACAAACAGCTGCTAGAAGTTGCTAGAATTTTTTGTGACTGACTCAGTTTGAGAAGTACTGAATTAAATTACAGCTGAGGTTTACTTTGGAACTTCTCAGGACTTTGAAGATGTTGATGTTCTTTGAGTCCCCAACTCAGTAATGGAATCATAGCTTACCTGGCTTGCCTGCGAATGCAAACGTTTTTTTTGGTGCACTCTTGGGATTACTGTTTCTTGGAACACACTTTGGGAAATGTCAGTTTCTGACCTGTTAATTTTCACGTCATTATTTGTGAGCTCCAAATGAAACATCAGATTGTTCTTAAACAAACGTTTTGTATTGGTTTTCCTTTCACCCTTTAAAACTCAGAGTGACCCTGAAACTGGCTTCCTGTTCTCAGGTCTTTACAGAGGAGCGGTGTGCTCTGCCCTCCCAAAAGTCCTGCACTCTGTCGGTCTGCGGGTGCTGGGAGTCCCAAGGTGGCCGCTGGTCCTTGCAGATGGGCCACTCTCCTCCTCACTTGCCACAGTCACTGAGCTTACTGTGATAAACTGAAATGAACATTCTACTTAATTGGATAAACAAAGCATGCATAAGAGTCCCACTGGTGTTATTGTATTTAATTAAGTGCGACCATAAAAATGTATTGAATTTATAGCTTAAAAAATCCTTTTTATTAGCACATAGTAATTGTACAAAAATCATGGATTACATTTTCATACATGTGTACAATGCACTTTGTACTTACCACCACCACCCCAAAGCTAGAAAGAAAGAAAGAGAGAAAGAGAGAAAGAAAGAAAGAAGAAAGAACCCTCAAATATTTTCCCAATGAACATTTATTTCTCTAGTGGTCAAATACCCATTTTATGCAGCACAGTTTTTGAGCTTCTTGGAGAGGTTGTTCCTATATTCTAAAACTCCACTACAGTGTTGTAAAGAGAAGAATGTGAATACATGAACCTGGTTTTGTTTTTAAGTTTGTCCGCCCTTCTTGCCCCTCCAGCACCAGCCACTGCTGTTTTATGAGGGAAATATCTGTAAGCCAGACTGCTTTCAAGTCCTGTACTGACCCTCTTTAAGAAATCAGGCTGGGGGGTGGTGGTGCACACCATTAATCCCAGTACTCAGGAGGCAGAGGCAGGGGGATATCTGTGAGTTCAAGGTCAGCCTGGTCTACAGAGTGAGATCAAGGACAGCCAGGACTACACAGAGAAACCCTGTCTCAAAACAAAACAAAACAACAACAACAACAACAAAAGAAATCAGAATTTCCAAGGCAGCTTAACAGGAAAGTTACCTTAAGCAGACAGATCACCAGGAAATGCCTGATTATTCTGAAGACATTTGAGATGGGTTTTTGGAATTTATATCACTACATATTACAGTCAAATTCATTTATTTGTTGTAAAATAAGCATCAAAATATTTAATAATTAAAAGTAGTCTAGTTTCAGATATCCTTATGAGAATTTATGAAAATCACTTTGTAAGATGTGATAACTGTAAACTGAGAAATAATTATTTAGAAAAATATGCATTACAAGTCATTTTGACCTCTACTCATAAATGTTTTATTACCATATTATAAGAAATGTGATTTAGTTCCTGAAAATGAGGTCAGTAGTATTTACATGTGCTCTTCCTGAATTGGAATTCCAAATAAATAGTAAAAATCTAGTAGATTTAAGTTTTCTTAGGGCATTCAAACTCAACCACTTCCACCAGCACCTCCACCCCTCACCCCCACCCCTCATACACACAATGCTGAGGCAGATCAAATAGCTCTTAGAAACTGAAAAACGCGGTCATCCAAGGAGAGAACACTGAAAGCCACCTCCCAGTTTTAGAGGTCTGTAGCTGTGTATCCTTAAGTTTCTTTTAGTACTTTTACCTTGTACTTTTAGTTTGGGCCATCTTCATAGTTAAAATTTTAGTCTTACTTTCATTATTTTGATTTTTAAAAAATAAACCCCACCATTAGAAACAGTATTGTGTCACTTTTGAAATTAGAATGTTTGAAAATGGAACCTAGATTTTTAAATCTTATTTTTATCTCAAGTTCATGAGAAGCATTCTTATGGTTTATGTTTTATCTCCTTCTCTCATTCTTTATCATTATGATTGGAACCTCTTTCAATTTAATTTCTCACAGTTATTAGCATAATAATCTGTTTCAGGATTGTCTTGGGGATCATCACAAAGAAGAACATTTTAGAGCATCTCGAGCAACTAAAGCAGCACGTGGAGCCCTTGGTGATTAGCTGTCAGCTCTCCTCACTAGACACCTTAAGTCAGGAGGCATGAAACTTGTGAATGTTCAGTTCTCCCACACCTGCTGACCAGCAGCCCCACCATGCTGTCAGTCTCCCCGTCTCTCAGCAGATGTCTGTGAGAGAAATAGATATAGACTGTCTAAACCCCATTCTTAGAGAGGAAGCCGCAGGTGACAGTCTCAGAATTAGGTAAAGTGTAACAACTGCAGAGAGTCTGCTGCTTGAATGAGGAGACATTATTGGGCATGCTTAAACATGGAAAGTCTGCCTACCTTAGTGGATTCACCCGTCTCAGAAGACTCCTGACTGGCTAAAAAAAAATGCCTGTGCTGTCACCCCCAGCCCTTCACCCTCGTTTATGTTTCCTCATCTGTGGTAGTGTTGTGGGGAATCTAAGCTCCTTTGTGACTTTAACTGAGCTTAGCAAGTAGAAATGCTGACCATTAATTTTTTAATGGGCACACTAACCAGAGCACACTGTGTATCTATCTGTGTTCATAGCGTTAGTTCTTTTTCTGCTACCCCTTGCATATGTTCAGAGTTAGAATGTGTGTCCTGCCATTTCATTAGTGGATTGTACCTAGGTCATGTGTGTGCCCCTTTTGTATGTTTCTAGACTGTCATTAAGTAGCTTATGTGTTAACGGGCTTTATATCTTAGTGGTGTGATTGATTGCAGATAAATTTTGATTTATGCATAACCAGTTGTCTGGCTTTAACAATTACTGCCTTAAATTATTTTGCCCTGCAGTTGTCATACTTATATGAAACCCGTCCCCATTTGTTTAAGTACACAACTGAGTGTGTATTCCTGTTGTTTGCTAATATTTCACAAGTGTTTCATGCATCCTTTTTGAAAACTACTAACCTCAGTCTAGTAGCTACTCATTCATTCTGCTTTCTGCTTCCCTGTAATAATCTTTTAGGATTGCCTCTTGATTTTTCACCTTCTTTTTAATGTAAGCATTAACACCCAAGACTTTCATAAAAGCACTGTATCTTCTTTTGGGGGAGCACAAAATTGAACAAACAGAGAACATAAGTATGCTTTCAGAAACCTGGGTTGTGCTATAGTTTTATTCTTGCATTCTGAAGTTTGGGAGGTGAAGCTTTGTATTGACTGTTGCTTATATATTTCATCTCAATTGTATGTGCTTTCATGAATATTCTGCATACAACTGGGTAATCTGAAAATTCTCTTAAAATTTTTGGTTCTACAAAATGTTAAGTTTTAAATTATTTCCTAATATAATGGGAATGGGTTCCTTTTTCAAACTGGATCAGAATTATTTCCTGTTCATACATCTTTCCAGTTTTTGTTACTTGTTGGCATTCTTGAATTAAAATAGCTCTGCTTCAGTGAGGCTCGAATTCCTCAGTCCAGTGGGAAGGACCTCACACCTGAGTGACCACAGTACTTTTTATGTCACAGGATGGTTGCTGGGTAATTTCATTGTCTTTACCAGTAAAACACTTTAAAAATGCATAATCAGTCTGCTTGCTTGGCTTTCTGTTCCTGTCAACAAAAAGAACTTATCTATAGATTTAGCTCCTGTTTTTGTTCCCCTTTTATTTTAATAGATCTTTTCTGTTTATCCTTTTCAGGCGCCTCCTTGGTATTATAACAAAAAAAGATATCCTCCGTCATATGGCCCAGACGGCAAACCAAGACCCCGCTTCAATAATGTTCAACTGAGTTCTGTAGATGAGGAGAGAGAGGAGACAGAAGAGGAAGTTCGTTTGTTGAATAGCACAATTCTTTAATATGAGGGACTCGTCCACTTTTTTCTTCTTTAAAAAAAAAGGAAAGGAAATACAAGCGGAGCTTTTGCAACCCGGTTTGCAGATAATGCTGGGAGACCTAAGGGATTGTTTGGGGAGGGAGAAGGCAAAGGAGTGAGGTACTTCCCTGACTGACTGGAGCAGTAATTCATCTCTTGTTCTGCGCTGGCTGCATTCACTGAGGCTGTGCAGTGAGCGTGCAGGCCTGAGCCTTCATGGAGCCTTCACTGGAATCCTCAAGCCTCTGGCTGTACTTCAGCCCCACAGAGACACATTATCAGTCCCTGTTTCTGGAGGGATTACTTTGAATTGAGCCATCTATTAAGACTGCAAGGTCTTGCCCTTTTATATCAGAACTGTTCTGTTTAACTCATGAAATGTATAGTTAAGCATTACCTTTCTACATTCCAAAAGAGCTTCTCTCTCCTCCCTCCCCTCCTCCCCTTTTCTTGAGCTGTAACAAAACCTCTTTAAATTGGTGTGTCCTTTTGAAGCAGTCCTTTCTCATATTGAGACGTACTGTGATTTTACTGAGGTTTCATCACAAGAAGGGAATGTTTCTTGTGCCATTAACCATGTAGTTTGTACCATCACTAAAGGTTTGGAAATGTGCACACATACACCACTGCTGGCCAAGCAGGTAAAATCTTGAGATGTGAATGAAATCCCCCAGCTTGTGTGATGTGTGGTTCAGAATCAAAAACAAAGAAACTTGACTCTAATCAGTTTTATTTTTTCCTCTCAGACTTTATGGATAATGTGACCTAGTCTTATGCAAATTTTCTATTTCTGAATTACAACTATGACATAAAAGTGCTGTTTAGCATAATTAAAGAAATGCTGCTGCTGTGACAGTGAAGAGAAGGAAGTATTCTGTTTAGCTGTACCTGGTATTAATTGCATGTTAAACACTGGAACTTTTTTCTTGAAATTAGATTATTCTTTTATTTCAGGATGTTTCACTGCTGACACTGGAGATGAAATGTAATTCATAACTTGCACTAAATGTATATTTCTTTTCTTAAAAATTTACCATTCTTATTTATATTTTTATGGATTAAAATTTATAAAATACAGATCAGTTAATATTGCACTTAAATAATTTTACCTTTTTAATGTGATTTTTTTAATAGACTAATTCTGACTTACAAACATGGAGGTATGAAGGAAGTTTACAATGGGCACAAGGGTTGAGAAGAGGCGGTCACTCCTCTGTGATCCAGTGTACACAGTACCTTCTGAGTTCTCACTGCCATCTCCTGGGTCATGCCCTCTGACCTGGCCATTGCGGTTCACAAACTAGAAAGTTGAAAATATCATAAATGACTACTAGATTAACACCAAACCTTTTAAAAAGAAAAATCAAACAAAAATGAGAATCATCATAATCTGAGTAAAACCTTTGAATCACTGAGTAGGTCGGAACCTTACCTGAAGTGTTCAGTGATGATTTATGTGAATAGCTATGGTGCACATTTTTGCAGGATTAATTATAGGATACCTCAGAGTATTTGGAATTGTTATTGGGAATGCCCGTTTTAATCATGGTCTTAATTCACTACTGGCAGTCACTTTGCTCACTAGACTGGCCCAGATATCTGTGAGTATGCATTTTGAAAGGCAGATGCCTTTGTGCAGACAGACATTTTCTGAAACAACCGGCAATGGGCCACTTTTAATATCTGTGAGATCATGTTTGATCTGTATGGTCTTGACAACGTTAAAGATCAGGAAGCCATATTAGAATGATCCAGAGTTCACCAAATGTTTAGGGTTTCTCAGCTGTGCTGTCTGCCAGCAATATTTTTACTTCCATTGGCAGAGTTCAAGATTTTTCATAGCGCTTTCATTGTTCTTCGGCTAAACAGAGTAAACTCATTTTTAATAATCGTTCCAGAGATCTCAGAGTGTGTTTGCAGTGTGCCCGGCACTGCTGGGGTACCACTCCTTCGCATGGCTGATGGGGACTCATCCCACCCTTTCTGGGTTCCAAGTCTTCAAAGGAGAAAGAGGCCAGTTTCTTGGCCGCTTCACCCAGTGAAACTGAACATGACTTTATTCTCCACATTTCCTTTTCAGATTCTGCTCTCACGACCCATCTTACTTCAGAAATTGACACTTTCTTCTTTGTTATAGTTCTCGATTTCTGATGTGTCTCACTGCTGAAATACATGAAAAGTGCTGTGTTTTTAATGTGTTCAGAGGTTTGGGGTTTCTGTTTTCTTTATGGTATTACCATCTGTTCTCCTTTTCTTTTTCATACATTAAGGTTTGGTTGGTTTTTCAACCAAGTAAGATAGTGGAGACCATGAACTACACGTGCCTCGCTAATTGGCAAACTTATTGACCAATATATTAAGTACAGCGCCTTATTTGAGTACCCTTTTTAAGAAGGTATGATGAAAATGGGCAAGGGTGTCAGCATCTCTTATTAATAATTGCTTTTGGTTTTGGTTCCTGAAGAATGCTTAGTTGTTAATCTGTGATGTTGCCTAGAGCTGTATTTATCTGTTTTTATTTATACTAGTGTAGTAAAGCTGCATATCATTACAGTAAAAATGATTACTGTGATGAGTTACTAAGAAAATCTATTAAAAATCTCTACTTCAACGTGTGGTTTGGCCTTTAATTGCCCCTGCCCAGCAGCCCTCCCCTGCCCAGCAGCCCTCCCCTGCCCAGCAGCCCTCCCCTGCCCAGCAGCCCTCCCCTGCCCAGCAGCCCTCCCCCGCCCAGCAGCCCTCCCCCGCCCAGCTGCACTGTGCAGGCAGTGTAAGCCAGCGTGCCTGGCACATGCAGCCTCCAAGGAATGGTTCCTGCACTGCTCCCGGCAGGGTACAGCTGTTTGCTCTCCCTTTGTGAGCAGGGGGCCAGAACAGGAGGAGGACGCTGGATTGAGAGTGTGTGTACACCTTTCTAGCAACAGGCTAGGACCCCCAGGTGTCAACACAGAAGAGTCCAGTTGAGTTCAGTTTCAAAATGTTTCTTGTAGAAGAAAAATTGTACTGTCTGCACAGAGAGGACAAGTGACTTTTATGCTTAAAAACGATCACCTTAGAAATACACTAACTGACCTGCTTTAAAACAACAGTAAGAAGCACATGAATGAAATTTCAGTCTTCTAATAGCAAGCATTTAGTTAAGAGGAGAGCACCAAAGGGCCAGGGTAAATCTTTCATCATGTATTTTTCCACTTACTCTTCATGGAATTGAACCGTCATGCTTTGAAAATGGCAGGATTCTAGAGATGGTGAAGGTGAAGAGGATTGCCGAGTAGGGTAAGAGCGAGAGCTCAAGGGTGAGCATCTCTAAGCTCTGATGACAGAATGGCATGCACCGGCAAAGGCCTCCTACTGGGGTTTAGACATGAAGTTGTTTATTTTGTGGATATGTAAATGGAGGCATGGGCATAGCACAGCATGCACGTGGAGGTCAGAGGACAACCTTCAGTGGTCAGTTCTCTCCTGCCATCATGAAGGAGCCAGAGATCTAACTCAGGCCAGAAGGCCTACCCAAACAGCCCAATACTAAGGTTTTTCTTTAAAGATTTTATTTTTTTTAATGCTGTAGGTATGTGTGCAGGTACCCAAGGGACCAGTTGTCAGATCCTGTGGAGCTGGAGTTACAGATAGTTGTGATGCATATTGTGGGTGTTGAGAACTGAACTTGGCTCCTCTGGAAGAGCAGTACATGTCTTAAGACCACTGAGCCATCTCTCCAGCCCCTTATTTCGTGTGTGCGCACACACGAGTGCGGATGCCTTTGGAACTCAAGTTAGAGGTAGTTGTGAGCTACCAGATGTGGGTAGTGGGAACTGAACTCATTTTCTAGAATAGGTGCAAGTGCTCTTAACTGTTGAGCTTTCTCTAGCCAAGACATTTTTAGTACCTTTTAGGGTTACAAGTTCAAGTAGGAACTAATAAAAACATGAAGATTCAAGTTGAAGAGAAAGGTCTGCCTTGAGCTAAATGGAAGGTCTACTCCAGAAACAAGGTGAAGCGAGATTACATGGGTTTGTTTGGACAGAGAAGAGGCAGAAGACTCAATGGTGAAATGAATGTACAAGAAAACTGCCAATGAGGTGGGAAGGGGTGCCATTAAAACAGGGTGAACCAACTAAACCAACTGAAGGGGTTCAAGGAACCCTCAGCAGCCAGCTGTTTGCTGATAGGTGAAGCAAGGGCTGAAAGTTGGCCAGTGTGAGCATACTGATGACCTGCCTGAGTGTTTGATGGAACGTAGCATGTAATCAGTTAGGCAGGAGAGAGTTGGGATTCTGTGATGTTTTCAGAAAAGGAGTCTGTTACAAATGATTTTAAGATGCAGGACATAGCTTTTCCTATTGATGACAGCAATATTTGAGAGAGTAGTTTGAGATCAGATTTTAAGGTGTAGGATATTACAGCTTATGCTAATTATGGGAATGAGGGAAAATGAATGACCTAAGCGTGTGTGGGGGTGGGTGGGTGGGGTCTTGGTAGGCTAGGAGACTAAGTATGACATAAATGTGAAAGACAAAGTATCCTGTGCTTTGAATCCGTTGTTTTGATTGCCTCTTTTTCTGTGACATTAACTGAGGATGAAGGAGATACTGGATGAGAAAGGACTAGGACCCATGGGCATCCAAAATGGCCATCGGAGGTTAAAATAAATCATCTCAGTATGACAGCATTTTTTCCCTCTAGCTACTTGGTAGAATTCAGGTGAAATGTAGACTGTTTGGTTTAGGGTACTAACAAATACAACAGAGTTGAGGATGGATGCATGATGATGGTGAAATGTAGACTGTTGGTTTAGGGTACTAACATAAATACAACAGAGTTGAGGATGGATGCATGATGATGATGGGAACTGAACCTAAAGGCTGGGTGAAACTTACAGTCAGATTGAAAAAAAAATGGGGTACTAGAGGAAGAAAGATGGAAAGTTGGGTGTAGTATTTAGGTGGTAAGATGCTTGGGATTGTGATGAGGCTTCAGTGTTGGTACTGACCAGCTCCAAGTTTGTCAAGTCCTAGTCTAGGAAACAGGGAACTGAGGTCTGTACATTGGATCAATAATAGAATTATGGTGGTGTAGTTTAGAGACAATGCTGTTAAGACAGTAAGGTCAATTTTGAGTTAATGTGAGGATTTTGGGTCATTATAAAGTATCTCCCACTTTCATAACATTCCATTTCCTTGGACGTACTTAAAAGGTTAACATAGAAATTCCATTACTGGGCCCCAAGAAGAAAATGGATTTAAGTTGGCTAACAATCCTGATTGGGTTATGGCAATTCATGAGTGTGCTTAGGCACTTAAAATGTGTTCCAGTCAGGTCCTAGGTAAACATACTTAGTATTGAAGTCAAATGGACTATGCCTTTAGTGAAGGAAAACATCAAGGAAGGTCTGGTATTCAGTAAGAATGAAAAGTGTTTAGTAGCTGAAAGATCAGTTATCTCATTGCCTTCATTACTGTATCCACAAACATCCAAACTATAATGCAGCTAAGGTCACATCTTGTTCAGTTCCTGTCTTGGCTCTCATGGGCTGGCATGGTTTCTGGAGACACAGTTCCATGTTAGGCTTGTGTGTGTGATATGGATGACAAGCTGGCTCTCCCATTCCACTTGTTCTTGATAAATCTTGTTGGGATTCATATTGGTCCAGGGCACATAAAAAGTCTTATAAGCTGTATTTTTGAGACTGTCACATCACTAAAGGCAGAATCTTTTTAGTTTAAATTAGTCTGGGACTTCTAGTTAATAGATGCTTATTTGAATTTGGATAAGCACTGTTTTATAAACATGTTAATACCGGGGATAGCACTCAAATACCTTAGAAACTAAAGAATTTCTAGAAACTTAAGAGGAGTGCCATTTATTAGCATGTGAAAGAAAAACATCGGAAGAGCTGGATTATGAAAGTTTTAATAAATGTTTCCATTATTTATTTCTGTTTGTTAAAAACAAAGCCCCATTTGACAGTCCCACTTTAAAACACTTCACCGACAGAGCAACTCACTCATCCTGCAAGCTGATCTATGTTCTCTGTACTTCTGCTTGCCAGATGATCTTCAATAATTTTTGCAAACAGATCCCTCTTCAACAGATTATATGCAAGAGGTAAAAGCTGGCCAGCAACTTTGTGAAAATACTGAAAAGCAAAACCAAAACAAAACATCAAGCAGAGAAAATGGCGAGTACAGCTGACAATATATTGAAAAGCACTTGTGCAACACAGCCCACTTCCAAAATCATGTCAGTCAGCCGTGGACATGGGACATGCACCTGATAGTCTGTTCAAAGGCAACTGTCCATGTCGTCTCCCCCCCACCACCACCACAAAGTATATCTTGAAGGGAATTAAGGAACATTACAAATTTAATTTTCTCACGGTCCATTAAGTTTTATCAACGTTTTTGTCCCAAACTGCCATCAAATGCTAGTTAAGATATGAAACTACTTTTTTCTTTTATAGACCCTATAATAGATAGGCCAAATATAGGATTTGAATCACTCTCCATTATTTTTTAAAAATGATTTTATTTGTATGTGTTTTGCCTATATGTATACAAATCCCCTGAAACTGGAATTGCAGGCAGTTGTGAAGTAGCAGGTAGATGCTGGTAATTGAACCCAGGTCCTCTGGAAGAACATTGGGCGCTCTTAACCACTGATCCATCTCTCCAGCCCCTCCTCTTTATTCACAGACTCATCTCTATCATGTAAACATTTCTTCCCTGCTAAGAGTTCAGTCTTCAGCTTGCTGAATGATTTTACAGTATTGCTATTACACATACATTAGTGGGAAACGCAGCGATATTACATTCTTTTGTTGATAAATAGTAAGCATTTATTTAAGCACGTATCCTGTACCTTGTGTGATTCTCAAAACCATCAAGTTTGCTTTTACCTACTTCACATCTTAATGGCATTTATGGTTAGGTCTTTTGTGACAACTGGATCATTCTGCTTGTTGAACACTTTGGATACTTTTTACTGATAACAACCAACCATATAAGCAGAGAAAGGCCTATGCTTTTACAGCAGGGTTCTCAACCAGTAGCATCAATTTTCAGGAAGCACTAATATGTGAACGAGCCCTCCATGACTGATGCACACTGCAGTTCGAGAGCTGCTGGCTTAGTCTTGCTCTTCAGCATGGTCTGTGAAGTGGTGGCATTCCTGTCACATGGGAATGTCAGTACCATAAGGGCCTCATCTCTAACCGACTGAAACAATCTGCATTCTTAACAGCTCTAGGTGGCTCCCAAGCATTTGCAGTTTGTGGATAATGGATTTAAGACACTGGAACGGGACTGTGTGAGCCTGGAGAAGATGCTCTGCCAATGACTTAGCAAAGATACAGTGAGAAATGTGCTGGGCACATGAGAAGACAAGGTTACAGGTAGGAAAAGAGTTAAAGGACTAAGAAAACTGCCCCGCCTTACACAGCTGGGGATGAAGATTTAAAACCGTAACTAAGCCTTATGGGCCTTCGACTCTGAGACACCTACAGTTAAAGTAGCACTGATAGACTACTAGCTCCAATATTTTAATTAAAATATTTGAAAATAGTACTGAAAGACACGGTAGTAGATAACCACCCCTAAAGAGAAGCAGAACCAAAGGAACGGTGTGTGTACATCCCAACATACACACCACCATGTATGATACACACACCAAAAAGATGGTACACCCTAGAATAGTGATGCATAAGCTAAGTTTAATGTGAACTTAAATTTTGCTTATCATCTTTCCCAGAATACAAGATTTCAAACAGTTTTAGAACTTTTAAAATAAAAGTTTCTTCAACAGTTGACTTTGAAATACAAGCTGGAGCCATATCTTCCCAGCATTTGAACTTGAGAATGTAAGTGCAAACCTGAGTGGGTGTACACGGATAATGGGGAAAGGCAGCGTTTTTTACTCACATGAGAGCCATAGCAAAAGAGGTCCATTCCCAATTCAAGCCCCATGCCATAATCACATTCATCGTTAGCAAACTGCACAAAAGTCATCATTTCCTGAATGGGAGCAAATGCTTTTAGTCTCTCCTCGTCACTCGCAGCCTCAACAATTGCCTTGCAAATTCTTTTGAGGTCAGCTGAAAGAAATCAATGATGTAAAGCTACCACATACAAAATCACAACCATCTTTAATGACAGATTTTCCTTATGTCTTCTACTGATGTCTACCACTACTCAACTGATGCCATCTTAGCAATCTGACAAGCTGCAATTCAGAATGTCAATCATAATATTACTTGTGATTCAAGCAGAAGACTGGACAAGGGAGCCAGAACTTCCCACAGAGACTGATTAATCCCAGCTTCAGGAACAGGGACCAGTGTGAAAGAGAAATTAGGATGACTGAATATATAATCTCATTTTTATAGTAATCACATTTAAAAAGAAAGGGCTAGTGATAGGGCTCAGTGGGTTATAGATGCTTGTACCCAGGCCTGGCCACCTGCGTTGATTACCAGAGCCCATGAGGGGCTTGAGAATCGACTCCCGAGAGTTGTCCTATGGCTCCATGTGCACCCCAGGGCGTGTGCTGAGTCCCCCCTCTCTCTCCCCACTCCCTCCCCATCTCCCTTCTTCCTTCCCCCTCTCATACACACATACATACATACATACACACACACCTATATCCAAACTAAAAATAGATGAAACTAAGGAGATTTAACTTTATCTTCTAATATAGGACTATTTCAACATAAAATCAATATAAAAATGTTTAAGACTGGTTCAACTAAATTTAAACAAAATTTTTGTTTTAATTTTAAACGAAATTTTAAATTTGAATTATGCCATTTGTCAGTGGTGCTAGCCACACGTGAAGTGTTCAGGAGCCATTTATTAGACACTTCAGTCAGTCATCCTCTGAATTCCTGGAGGGAGAGTGCAACTAGAGCAAATATGACTAAATATAAATTGTCACGCAACACATCCCAACTTACTGGCTGGATCCAGCACAGTAAAACTCTGAGAACTGTCATTTAAAGACTGGCGATTACTAAGACTCATTTACAGTTCTGAGGAACAAGTGGCCATGTGGAGGAGGCAGGAGTACTTGCTTCTTCCTTGAGGAGATACTAGTTTGGATTCTTCATAGAAACAGGAAGATGAAGAATGCCAATGAGGTGCTCACAGTAAAGAGAACAATGGTTAAATGATTCTCACCAGAGTAATGACTAGATTTTGTGAAATCATCTAAGTAGTTGTATGTATGTATGTATGACTTCATATAGTCATCTATGTATGACTATATGAAGTAGTATCTTAGGTATATGAAAGCTGAAATGTTCATATAGTGTTTTGTGACTGCGACCAAACACTTCAATTATTACTATGTCAAAGTTATTACTATGTTCAAGTTAGAAAAAAAATTACCTAAGCAATGGGCTTAAAATCCCTTAAATTTTAAAAGTAATTTCCTTGCACCCCGCATTATGTGACATCATACTAAGTACTTTATATCCTTTCATATTCCAAAGACCACTATAAAATGAACATCACTACTTAATTTGCCGATGAAAAGGACAAGGTTTAGTAACACTAAATAGTCTGTTCAGGGTCAAGCTATGAATGCAGTTTTAATTCATCTACCTGAAACCTGAGTTTGCTCTTAACTACCTACTTCCCAATTCGAGGAAAGCTTTCACCACATGTCCAAACATACATACACAGTTACACATGAAACACATTACCGTCTGTTTCAGGGAGCTCTCTATAGCCAACATCATTTTTATCTACGGGAACAACCAAGCCTGCACCATGAAAGGTCTTTGTTACAACCTATATCAAGAAAAGAAAAAACACAAAATGAGACCAGGAAAGCGGATCCAAAAGAACCACCTCAACAGACACACAAACCCTGGGTATTTTCACAACAGAGCATTCAGGGACATTATCTCGGTAAATCTGGACCTGGGGAGACTACATTCTTAGAAATCAGAAACCAAGCATTTGAAGTAAATATAAAATAAATGATTAGTCATGCTAGTCATTTACAAGTTTGTCTTTGTGTGTCAGAAACCACCAGTACTGTTCTAGCAGGCAGCCAGAATAGCAGCTTTCTCCAGACAGACAGCATCGGGACACTGGGTAGGAAAGGAAGATCAAACAGGGTGAGTTTGTAGAAAAACAGACTCTTCTCGTTAATACTGCCAACTGAGTCCTATTTTTGACCCGAAAAAGTTAGGGTCATTAATAAACTACAAAACAGGGTAGTTCTAGCTGACGGTGCCTTTATGACAAATCGTGCAGCTAGTTTGCTTTTAATCATTCATCTTCCAGGATGAAGACAGGCCCAACTAGAGCAGCCACCCTCCTGAACCTCCTGTTAACATTCGCTTAGTCGTACGCTTCGAGTTATTTTTAGATCCTTTCTCTTTAGTTCTCCTGCTGTTTTTGTTGTTTTAACTTTTTCATTTTATGTGTGTGAGTGTCTTGCATGTTTGCCTGGAGAGACCAGAAAAGGGATCAGATCCGCTAGACCTAGTTACAGATGGTAGTGAACCTCCATGTGGGTCCTGGGAATGAAACCCTGGTCCTGTGGAAGAGCAGTCAGTGTTCTCAACTGCTGAGCCATCTCTCCAGCCCCCTGGCTTGAATTCTTGATCCTCCTGCCTCAGCCTCCTGAGTGCTGAGGTTACAAATGTGCACCAATGTACTTGGCCTTGGGCTTTTCTAGTCAAGTATCTTCAGTATTCTACCTGTTTAGGTAGTCTAGGGAAAGCGTCCACGACAGAAGAGAAATAAAGTCCCCAAACACTGTCTACATTTGAAGTCTTCCCTGAGCCCCAGGCATGGTGAAGGCTCCTTCTCTCCCACTCGCCCTCCCTCGACTTCTTTCATCGTCTGCCTAAGCGACCCTCAAGGGCAGAGTGTTCAGAAGAATTTCTCAGACACTGATCAGGAGTGGGAGAAAATAAATGATAGCCTTATATCTTAATCTTCACACTGGACCAACTTACAGTTGCATTTCAGTCTTAAATGTGAAAACAAAAACTAAAATACGAGAAAAGCAGACTTTCTTCCAACGCTATACAGATTTCTTGCAGGCAAATATAGTGACTCACATAGTCTTTGCATTCCAAGTCCCACAGGGTGTTATCTCCATGAAAACACTGCTGCACTATCTACTGCTGTATAATGCTCGATCATGCTAAAATGCAGATTCTATGCTAATATGCAAGGACAAAGTCACCAACAGACTATTGGAACTGAATTTTTCAGGAATCAGAAACTATGAATTAAATAAAAATCTCACAGTAACATTAAAAATTATACATAAATTAAAAGCAACCACAACACAAAGAGAAAATCATAATTTTCTTGTAAATGATTTTCCTTGTATTTATATTATTAGCTCTTTTAATGAAAAAACAAATAATATAAACTTGGGAGGAGTCAAACACAACATGAAATTTAAGTTTCAACCATGTTTATAGATGTAGGAAGGCATTAATGAACTCTCTGAACTAAATTCTAGCTGTTAACAGAAAAACAAAGAACTTGCTGATCATTAGAAAGCATGGCAGCAAGGCCAGGCTCATTTCCCTTTCTTCTAGTGAGAAATTTCCCTTGAGAAGCAGACAGGTGAAAGAAAATACAAAATGTTCAATGTCACTAGTTACTCTCAAAATACACATCTTTAGAAACTATTTCTGTTCTGTAGGACTCAAGAAAGAGTCACTAAAACAGCAGTTCAGTGGCAGCGTTTTAGCCTGCTGCTGAGTCAAGATCGGAGAGTGAGGCAGGGCCCTCAGTAACTAAGTGCACCCGGGACTCTGCACAGCACCAGCTCATTCAGAGATAATAAGGATGCCATTTGGCTTAGCATGTTCAGACAAGACAGAAGACAACGTGGAAGGCCAGAGGACAATGCCGGGCCTCACTCGCCCAGTGGTTATGAGGAATGCCCACAAAAAAAGCAGACTTCTTTTACATATCTGTTGACTTACAGATTTATCATTGAAAATCCAAAACCCCAAAACTGAGAATTATTTGCTTCTTTATAAAACCCTTTCTCACTCTGCAGGCACTAGTAAATGCTGATAGGGTCAAGGAGGAATCAGGAGAAAATTAACAAATCTTAACCCATACTGGTTTTTTTGGTTTATGGAGTTTGTTTGTTTGTTTGTTTGTTTGTTTATTGAGACAAGGTTTCTCTGTGACACAGCCCTGGCTATCCTGAAACTCACTCTGTAGATCAGGCTGGTCTGGAACTCACAGAGATCCCCCTGCCTCTGCCTCTTGAGTGCTGGGATTAAAGGCGTGTGCCATCACTGCCTGGCTCCCATTCTGTCTCTAAAAAGCAGGCTGCCTTTGAGGTCTTAGGGCACTAAGTATAGAACTACACCCCTAACATACCTTGCACTCAGCCATCCAAAAATGAAGCTTAATATTAAGCACAAAGCTGCTTTTATTTACTTTTGCACAATAGCTGAAACAAGATTAAAAGACCAGAATGAGGGGCTAGAGAGATGGCTCAGCAGTTAAGAGCACTGGCTGCTCTTCTAGAGGCCCCAGGTACAATTCTCAGCACCCACATGGTAGCCTACAATTGTCTGTAACTCCAGTTACAAGAGATCTGACACCCTCACACAGACATACATGTAGACAAGAGAGCAATGTACATTTAAAAAAAAAAAAAAGACTCGCATGATTTATATAACCACAAGAATGTCCTCCAGTTACAGGAGTCAGCCTGCATGCCAACCTGCAGGCTGACCTGCCCGCTGCTCCAGCACCGTCCAAGATCCCCTGGAGGATAGCATGTAGCTCTCTTTAGGCTAGGGCTGGAGAAAAGCATACAGTGCAGATGGGGAGGAGCCAAGAGCAGAGCACGACAGTCAGCTGACAGGTGGAACACTACCTTCTTATCTCTCTGTCTCATCTTCGAGGTTCTCTGTTCCAGCGAGTATCCTAGTTCTCTGGCTGCTTCTGTGAGTTTTTCATCTATGTTTTTCAAAATGCTAGTTTTCTTTCTATCTGTTACTTCTTTAAGTTTTTTCATCAAAAACAATCTGAAAAAGAAGCAAAGGCCCTAGTTATATTGATGGCCTCTATTTAATACCCAGAAGTCAAGGAGCTGCGATAAAAATGTCAAGTCCCATGCAATGCTTCTCTCCAAAGCCCGCATAGGTTGCATCAAACAAGGAGTAAGCAGCACTCATGTTACATGTCTGCATTATGTATCTTCACTGTAAACACTGGAAGGAAAACATAATCAAAAAGCCAGGGCTGAGCTTTAAGTCATACTGCTGGAAATTAAGAAATCCTGTCTTGAACCTCCCTCCCTAGAGAAGCTCTCCAGCAACACCTCCCTCCCCCCCAAAAAAAGATATGGCATATTGCCTTGGAGATGGCTGGCTAAAGAGGAAAACACAAACAGTGCTGTCCACAAGAAGGATTTTTATTGTTTTTGAAACTGGAACAAACTGACTTCTATTTGCTACTACATTAGGGATCTGCAGAAGTCATTTAGACCACGTCATTTTTCACTCCTCTTTACACGGCAGGGAACTGAGGGACAAAGGACAGTAAGGTCAGATTATGCGCCATGGAGACCCACACCATAAAACCCAGCACCTGCTCACTGCAGCACAGGTGTCAATCACCACGGACTGTATATGAAGAGAGTACATTAACAACTAGATCTAGTCTGTCACAATGTGAATGAATCCTATCCTCAAGCTCTCTCGTGGAGGCTGGGAGGCCTTCAAGTACTCTGTGCCTCTCACTTAGACACAGCCACGAGTACACCGTTCCTTCACTAAAGCACTGCTTTCCATTATTCCAAGTAAGGTACTGTGCCTCCACCAAGACCCTTCAGCCATCAAGCTGTTAGGATCATCTCTATACCAGTCAAAGCTACTATCAGCTTCAAGGCTGCTTCATGATGTTTAAAGATGTGCAATGTGCGAACAGAAACAGTGATCATGAACATTTTGTTAGACCCACTGGAATGCCTGCAGGTCTGGATAAAGCTTTACCCATGCATGTTTAACAGCATTCTGAATGGGGCTCACTAAGTTATATAAACCTAAATGTTAGAACTTCTCATTACACCAAGTTCATTCCATTATGCAACATGAAAACAACACATTCATGACTATTAGGAAGTTTTGTGAAAAGCTGTCAAGTTCACCATAGTTTTGACTGTATTTCCTATCTTATTTTTTATAAAAACTTTGAATTTTAATAATGACACCAAATATAACTGGTCATTTCTTTGGTTTAAGAAAATGTCTGCTCTGCAAGAACTTGTGCCAAAAAAAAGTCTGTCAGTCACTCCCTCTCAGCAAAAGTAGGTAAAAATTCAAATCACAAATCACATTATTCAATGTGCAGAAGTACTTCCTACCTGTTCCCCATTTCATTAGGCACATATGCTGGCATTACACAACCTAACGTGTAACGCCCAGAGATGAGCGTCACTGGTGCCCTTAAGCATGCCTGCAGACACTCCACGATGAACAATGCAGCACTGCTAACACAGCACGTGTCAGTGCGCTGGTTCTTACAGAGGTGTCACAGCATCACCCACCGCCACCTTTGTGTCACAGTCCACAACAAAACAGAAAACCATTGTATTACTACAAATACTCTGACCTTAGGGCAGGGACCATAGGGCCATCGGGTCAAAATTACTGTAGCACTTAGTTTTACAGAAGGAAAGAAAGAGAAAACATCACTCCTGCTGTTTATGAGTATAGATTATTTTCAACATGCATTAGACAAAAAAAAAAATTGTGTTCTATTATTTGCTCTATCCACAACAAATCAAAGTCACGGCATTTAAAACATGCAGATGATTTATATTTACCTTATCTTCCTTATTGCTAGATGTGTTGTTTCTATAATTTGTTTTTATAAACAATTTATAATAAATACATGTTTATAGACATCAAATTCCTTTTTATAGCTAGAAATAGCCAATTCAATGACATTAATGTGTACTTAGCACAGTACCTGTAGGTGTTAACTACCAGCTGAGAAACCTTGGTATATGGATGTGTGTTCAGAACGGATTTCCACAAAGGTTTTACCAATTAACAAATTGTATCAGAAAAGTTCTCAGACCCTGACAGTCATTTAAGCCTTTGCTTAACCTTTGTTGACTCTGCTTTCTTAAGTCCAATTCTTTAGCTATTGAGTCTTGCACAACAGACAGAAATCCTGGAACTTGGATTCTTTTAAACTATTAAGACTGAGAAGACCAATACAAATTACATAAGATATTTGGGGAGTTATAGATTTAGCTCTGTGGTAGAGCGTTTGCCTAGCAAATGTAATGCCCTGAGTTTGGTCCCCAGCACTGGAAATTTAAACAAATATATTTATATGCTATGGTGTTTAAGGTGATGTATGGAGCATCTACTAGGGAACAGTACCATGCAAAAGACACAGCCCCTGCCCTCGTGGGACTTCATGCCAGCACAAGAGACAGCAAACAACTGCCAACTTGAGTTCAAAGGTAAATCTTAAAGGTTTAGAAGGATGGTGTCAGGGCCAAGGATATATATAACCAAGTGATAGGCACTTGCCTAGGATGGCCCTGGGTTCAGATCCCAGTACTCAAAACCAAAACAATAAAAAAACCAACCCCAGGGGGAAAAAAACCTACACCAATTATAAATGCCAAGCAAATTGTACATAACATTCGAAAATCTTAGACGAGAAAGATCAAAACGTGGCTGTCCCTCAGGCACACCAGTGTGTACACAGCATGGAATAGTGGTCACTTTGGGTGGACTTGGTTTGAATTCTTTAATAATAAATTATACTATTAAGTCACAGGAATAAAGCCTTTTAGAGTCATAGAAAACAGTCAACTATTTCACGCATAAAGATTACCTTGTAGAATTACAACATCAATTGCACACCTACTAACAAATGTCTTCAAATCACGTATGTGGTCAGTACCAATTGGTTCATTCAGCTGGATTCTGACCCCGTCCTACATGAAAAATTGGTGCATTTCCCATGCCATTTTTTTTTTTTTTTTTAGCTGATGTCACACGGGACCTGGTTTATTCCAAGCAGAAGCAACTCTTTCAAGTCTGAGAGGCGGAGGGGATGGGAAGTAGCGGTCATGCTTCCGCATTCCCACTTTGTATAAGCTGTGGAGACAGCTGATAGGCCTGGAGCAGCTACAGAGGAGATCTCAGGACCTCATCCTTAGCTTCATGAGGCTGAGTGGCAGAGGCTGGGCAGTGACTTTTCTGGCAGAACTGTAGATCAATGATACAGCCCTCGAGCTACTTGAGAGAGCAGTTCATTTTCCGGCTTCTTGATAAGAGCAAAGACAAACGCCATGGATGAGCCAGTAGTCACACAACTGTCCTCCATGGAGGCTCAGCTTGTTCTAGTAGCTCTTCCAAGAATTTCATAAATACCCACCTTACTCTTAAAAACTGTTCAGCATGAACTATATTGCAGTCAGTTCTTATAATGAACTCTTAATGGCACTGTTTAAATGTAATGTCCAGTTTTAAAAAAAAACAAAATACTCTGATATTTCCAAGGGAAAATCAGAATGAAATCAAGATTAAGCACTACTCACACACTTTTGCGATGTAGCGGATAAAACCCTACAGTGATGTGCTAAGAACACGCTCTGCCACATGTTCAGAGCTCAGCCCAGAATAAAGCAATATGTCCATTAAATAAGCAGTTACACAAACGTTTGGTGACAAGCAGCAAAACGGGTAAGGCTAGCTTCAGAAGTCACAGAAACGAGCCCTAGGATCTGCAGCACTGGAGTCACCACAACCCCACTTTGGAATGCGGTGTAGACATGCAAACGAAATTAAAAGAGAATTGAAAGGAAACAGTTTCTTACTTGATGGCAGCAAAGACATTATCTCCATTTTGATTAATTATACAGTTTTTCTTTGCTTCATTTGAACCAACATATACAGGAAGTTCATCAGGAGAATCCCTGTTTTAAGAGAAGATAATAAAAATTTAGCTACCCATAAATTATGATGCCAACAAACAGAAAATTAGGTCTACAGACAAATTTGTACCTGTAAAAAGCAGAATAAACTTACTAGGTTTAAGCTCCAAGTATCTCCAGACTGTCTATAAAAAATCTTATATATCAGAACATAATGATAAAGTTCTTAGTACTTATTTTTCCTCAAATATAAAAAAAATGGGAAAGACAGTCTGTTAACAGACTATTAGAAACAACTGACGATCACCTTCATTTTAAAGTTTATTAAGAAAAAAAAAGCAAGAAGAAAAAGTGGAGTAAAAGCCAAACAGAAACAGGACAGATTATAAAGAATTGAAGAATCTTATTCATAGCCAACCCTTTTATTTTAAAATTGAAGAAACCAGTAGAAAGGTTAAGATTCTTGGCTAAGGTTCTAGCAGCCAAGTAGTGTCAAAGCCAAGAACAAAACCCATCTGATCTCATTCCCAGGCCCGAAGTGGTCTGTACAGTCCTTCTCTCCAGCCACACCTCATCTTTTCTTCTATTACTTCAACTTTACAGCACAGCACTCCTGCTAACACTGTACATCTCTGCGGGCATTCTCTTAATTCTCACATTACTCCTTTCAAATATGTGCTGTTATTATCCCTGTTATTTCAAGAGAGGAAACTGAGTCATGGAAAGACCACAGTCACCACTGACTGGCATACTCTCATCAAGATAATAAATGGCAGGACCCATCTTTGGAGTCCTTTGGCCCCTGGAAGTACATGGTTTAAGTCAAACACCTGGTTTACATTTTCTTATTTGGGCTTCAGAGAAGCTCTTCTGATGCCAAAAGTACAAAACTTCATAGTCAAAGAGAAAAAGAAACCAGGGAAGTTTGATGTAAAGAGTTTACCAACCTAGGCAGGCTAAAGAGGTGAAAGGTAGCCAGAACAAGACAGACCATGGAGCCACCAATAAGAGGAAAAGTAGTCTTTCCTTGGGGGATGCCAGTGAAGGTCTAGGAGACTCGCTGACAGCAGAGAAGCTGTATTTTAGAGAGAGAAGATCCTTTACCTGAAATACCCCATGTGGTACTGAGTTTTATTATCTCCAATAATAATGGTCTGGAACTCAGGAGGGTCATAGTAAAACCTCCAGTGAAGATTACAGTTCAAGCCTGTGGATTTGGTCTTCATTCTATGCTTCCCAGCAAGGATGTCATAAGGACCCACTAACCGAAGGCCAAGGCTTGTGGCGAGTGCATCTATAAGGAAAATAAGTTTACTCAGGCAACACTTTCTAAGGTAAGTAGGAAATAATGCCTTTCATCACTTTGAATTTTTCTTTTCTTTCTTTCTTCTTTTTAGAGACAAGGTTTCTCTGTGTGGCCCTGGCTGTTATGAAACTCACCATGTAGACCAGACTGGCCTCAAACTCAGAGGTCCACCTACCCTTGCCTCCTGATTCGAAATAATTCTTAAGCAAGTTGTTTTAAAGAATGCTTTTAAAGTCTGTAAAAAATGTTTTTACTCAACGGAAGAATCAGTTTAACAGAAATGTGGCACTAACTTTAGGATTTCCCCTTAAATGTTCTACTGAACCAGCTTAGCATTTTAAACATTCCTGTCCTTCCGCTGCCCAAGCCAAGCTGCTCTGCGTTCCTTCAGGCAGAAGAGCCACACACTCACCTTGTCTCACTGCTGTCTGCCGTTACCACAGATACACAGATTAAGGAGGAGACAACACAGAGGAAGGATAGAGAGACCATTTCCTTTCCTCCTCTTCAGCTGTCACTCCAGGGTCTTTCAGATAATCTGTGAACCATAATCCTCAATGACTCATCTCTCTTTCACAGACCACACGGTCAGAAGAAGACCACAATGCCATGAAGTCTGTGCAGATGTGCAACTTATAACTTCACAGAGCCTGCAGCTTTCCTAGGAAGGGTACAATCAAGCATTAAGCCATTTCTCTCTCTCTGCTCCAGTAAATATCTTTGAATTATGCTTATCCATAAGACAAGTTTGCAGAAGTAAGATGACAATACATGCAACTGCTAATTTCCCTTTCCACTTCCATGAAGGAACGTCCTGAAACTGCCTGCCTTTGCCAATAGCATATTACAGCATTATGGTCTGGATATGACATTAAACCAAAAAGGCTCATGTACTGAAAGCATGGTCCCCAGCTAGTGAAATGACTGGGAAGTGACTGGCCAGCAGGAGGTGAGGTCTAGCTGGAGGAGGCGGGTCAATGACTTGAAGGGTTCATCCTATCCTAGGACTCCGGCTCGCTAATGCTCTGCTTCCTGTCTGCTGTGAGGTAAGCACTTTCCCACATATCCTCTGGCATAACATATCACTGGCCCCAAAACACTGGGGCCAACTCCGGGGTCAGAAACCTTTAAAACCATGACTCAAAATAACCCTGTCCAGGATCATACAGGGCCGTCTTCTCAAGTCGGCCATGAAAAGGACTAACGTTAAGTACTGTTTCTTTGATGACATCCCTCTCAATAGAAACAACTCCGGAAATGTTCGTCTTCTCTTTTGTGATATGGTCTCACTGTGTAGCCCAGGCTAGCCTGATACTTGCAATACTCTCAAACCAGTGTCCTCACTGCTGAGACTGCCATAGGCATGCATCACCGTAGCTGGCTGAAATGCCCTTGTTCTCTGAGCTGTTTGTCTTTCCTCCAGTTTCCTATCATTTTTTCCAGGCACCGAAGCAGAAAGATGCTGGAGGAACTCACCAGCTGGCTCTTCTGGATCTAGTTCTTCACAGAACTTCCAAAAATGATAGAAATCCTCAGGCAGGGAAAGCTTATACAGGTTTTCTACTTCTTTTCGGAGCTCACTGGAGACATCAGCTTTACAGGATTTACTTTTCTTCACTTCAACTGTCTTGTCACACTGAAAATTGGCAGACAGAACTTTAGTTCTCCAAAAGGAACCTCAACAACTCTCCTTGCATACCAATTACTGCCTATTGTTGGTTAGTTTCCATGAGCTACATACATTCGTTCTAAAGATTTACTTTTATTACTGTAAATTATGTGCATGTGTGTAAGTCTGTGTTGGGGTATGTGGCTACCTGTATAGGCTAGAAGAAGACATTGGATTCCCTGGAGCTGGAGTTACGTCAGGAACTGAACCTGGGTCCTCTGCAAGACCAGTGCATACTCTTAACTGCTGAGCCATCTTTCTAGCTCCATCTTAATATATGTTAAAAAAAAACAATAACAAAGGCATATGCTAATGATATTTATGAGTAAAATCCTAGGGATTCTTTTGTACAAAGTAGAAATAGTTTACATGGTGGTCAAGGAATACCCACACACAGCATGTCTTTAAATACACTTCTCCATGATAGCAGAAACACAAAAAAACAAAAGAAAAATTTTAAAAATTGTCAGAAAGGCAGAATGCCATTACTCCATAATCAGCACTCAAGAAGATTGCCTGGGCAGTGCCAACACAGAATACACAGTGAACCCATCTTAAAAAACAAGCAAATAAAAAAGGTACAATGGCACATATTTATGAAGAAGCCAGGACTAAACCAATTACTTTGTGTTCTAACCTAAAACATTAATAAAAGAAAAAAGAAAATTGTTTCCTCAGCAAGTCCAACCAGAGTTAGTTCTGGACTATTTACGACAATCATTACTAACCTTCCATTTAAAACCAGAGGCCTGCCGGGCGGTGGTGGCGCA